>WAAD01042721.1:0-182223 GCA_013389945.1 Fregata magnificens
CTCTTGTCTTGCTTCTACATCCTCACTGGGATGCTCGCCTTTTTCTTGACAACGTGATGTTGTTGACTCACATTCAGTTTGTGAGCCATTGACATCTCCAGATCATTGCAATAATGATTACTTGTGCAATTAATTATTCCTATTTAAGTACTGAAACTTGTTTGCATGTATCCTATGCGCATCCCATCTTTTTCACCTATTCTGCGAGTTCTCAGTTTTTCTTCACACACTTCCCTCCATTCCTCCCTTATGTTTCATACTTCATGTCACATCCCTGTGTAGGGAGTGATGACATTCATCCCTTTAGTGTTAGCACTCAAATCCATTATTACAGGTCTTTAACTCACACTTATCAGAGAGACTCTAGTGTCTACGAAGGGCATCACAGCAGAGCCAGTAATGCTCTATCCCTGCTTTCCCTGCAGGCTTTGCTAATGATACCTATTCTGGAGCAGCAGCAGCGTTAGTGAAGTTGTCCTGTCAAACATAATAGAAATGCTGCAGACAGTGATTTATAATGACTTTAACACCATGAGAAGGAATTTACAATACAAATTGGAGTAGAGACTTCAGTGTCTCTAAAGCAGTAGTTTGTAATTCTGAAGAGATCTGAAGGGTGAGGTCTCAACAGAAATGCATTAAAAACTCAGCATCTTGTCTTTGGCAGGAAAGTCAGTGATAGACATGCCTGACTAGAGTGTATAGAAGTAGAATAGGCACGAAAGGGTCCTGCAGACTGGCCTGACTCCCTTGACATTCAATTATTATATGGACTTCAGAGTCTTTCTAAGTGGATCTTTTTAATATGAGAAACCAGTTTAAATACCAGAAATATTAGCACATTTACTGCTGCTCTTTATGGTGTAATAGTCACTTTGTGACTTACGAAAATGAGTCTTATAGGAGTTCTACAGAGCTGGGAAGCTGAAAAGGTCAAGTTGCATTGGTCTGAACTTACCCCTTTAATGCTTTGCTGTTGAAATACTGTGTCTTTCAGTAAGGACCTAGTCCTGTATAAAAACCACAAAGCTAAGAACACTTGATCATTCCTTTAGGATTAATTAATTTCCCAGAAACGAGCTAACGCATTTTAGAAATAGCTGCAGGCAAATGTTAATAAGAGATTAATCTTCCATGCCTTTGAGAACTTTTTAGACAAAATGAAGACAGGTTCAACTTCCCCTTGAGTTCCAAATGTGAATGAGATCAACTAGTTTACATACTAACTTTTGTGATAAGTGAGACATCTATCAAAATGGAAACAACTTTTGCCCAGAGCAAAAAGATAATACCTTATTGTTAAGCCATTTAACACCAGTAGCAAGATAAAGTTTCAGTAACAAAGCTTATAATAATCGTCTCTTCAGGTGGGACTTTCAGAGAACACTCAGACCTGCTTCTCAGTCTGAGACCTGCTTTGGTCTCAGAAGCTTAGAGGAAAATCCTTTGCAAGCAAAACAGGCCACTTTTGATTCATTTATGGCAATGAGAGTGTCCTGCTCTCCTTGAGTAATGAAACACTTCATTTCCGTGGATGGAGACAGAGGCCACTTCTTAGAAGGCTGACAGCTTGTGCATAGGATGAAAACCAGGAGTGATAACTGGTAATGCCAGCTCTGATAAGCTCTGGCCTCTAGTAACTCGCTGGTTCTCACCAGCTCAGGTGCCAGTGACCTGTCAGCGCCTGTAGGGCACAGCCCTGCTGATGGTGCATAGCCCAGCCCGGGCGAGGGACTTCACCTGTACTGCTCACAGCCCTTTAGCCCCAGAGACACCAGCCCGCCACCTCCTGTGAGATCTCGGGCCAGATTCTCTCTCCACTTAATTCAAGGCCAGCCTCCTGTACCAAAGTACTGTCCTTTCCCATCAAGAAAGAATATTCTTCCCTAACTTGCAAAGTATAGGTATGGTGTAAAATACACAAGGTTTGTAAGAGGACATACTGTGAAACCTGTTTCATGCACAAAGAGTTCCTCTTTTCACAACACTGGGGCACTGAAACCCCCTACGACCAGTTCTTGCACCATAACTAAAAGCATAATGCCTTGGCATTTTATGAAATACCTGAAACTTCAGTCCATGTCACTCAGTGACTGAGTGTAGAAGATGGTGATAACGTTGTCAAGCAAAATGGCTGCCTTTGCATTATGACGATTTTATACATCTGTGTGTATGAGACTATATATTATGAACAACAGCATTGCACCCTAAGGTTTAGCAATCATAGTTCTCATTACTCTTGTCTCTTTACAAGGTTCATCCCGCTGCAGAAAAGTAAACATTTGTATTCACCTTCCCTCCAGAAATAAGACATGACAACGATGCAGGTTTTTAAGATGCTGATGTATCACATCAAAAAAGGTTAAAAGATTTATCCATCGGAAGCAATAAATGCAACTTCCTTGATTAGTGCAAGGCTGTGAATGCAACTCACATGCTACTGCTTGTTTTCAGTAGTTTCTATTCTGTGATTAATTGTTTACACGGTGTTCAGTGTTAAGCACTAGATAACACATTATTCTTAGTGTTATGACAATATTCCCTGTTGACATCTTTTAGCTGTCTACACTTCTTGCAGCAGACTTGGCAAACATTTCTTGAATATATAATGTTTGCTCATTCCTTCCGAGTACAATGTTAAAAATTTAGTTGGATGAGATTTTTAGATCCCATTTTTGTAGCACACTTGCTAGTCGTCTTGCAGTTCTCTACATTATTAATTTCAGATTAATTTTACCCTCTGGCTGTACACATTTAATGGAACTCCCTGTACAAACACCTCAAGCAAAATGCTGTATTTAGAGTACTTTCCAGGCACATTTATCTAAATTGACAAAAATCAAAAGAATGCTATTGAAATCTATGCATTTGTCAGTGAAATATTGAAACACCTTCAAAAAAAGAGAAAAGAAAAGGAAAAAGAGAGTCAAATGTACATATTATATTTCTGTGATACAGCTCCAGTTTTGGTGCATGCAGCCAATTAGGTTTGCTGCTTATCTAAAGCAGGATTGACTCGTCTGTCTGAAACATGATAATAAACCACATACTTTTCCACTTATCTTTTGAGCATTTTTCCAGTGTGCAATATCCAAGTACAATAGAACTAATACCACATGCAAAGCAAAATCTGTATTGACCTTTCTTATGCGTCTGAGTTCTTTTCCCCTATCGTACTCAGGCTGCTTTACATCAGAGAATGGAGGAAAAACAGGCTATCTGGGCAGCTGTTTACACATTCAGTGGACACACCACTGGCTCTCAGACTTTCTTTAGATAAATGGTGATTATCCTTTTCTTCAAAGAAAAATAAGGCAGCCCAAGAAACTGTCGTCTTGTCATTTACTCTGAAATAACACAGTGAATGTGCAGGGCACAACCATTAAAGATTGGGGTCCATGTGAGTAGCTGGTGTAAACAGAAATGAGATATACTTTGATAAATTATGGCCAAGGAACGGGCTTCCAGCCCTTTTTTCATAAAAGCTGACAATTTTTTCAGTTTATCAATTTGACAGGAAAAGAATACCTGCCATCTGCTAACATGCTACTTACATCAATCAGGTGCTCAGACGTAATGGCAAAGAAGGGGAAGAGCCAAACAGGCATGCCTGAGGGCTCTTCCTAATGGTACGTGCTAAAATGCAGACACAAGGTAAAAAGTAGCTAAGGCAGAAGCTATCCAGGACTGACTGACTCTCCACACCAAGAGGCAGGCCCAAATCTTCACTGTGATAGCAGGATACTACAGAAGTATAGATACCAACCAGTGATGGGTGACAGGAAAACAGTCAGAGGACTGGAAGTGTCGATAGAAACACAACATTTTTTGGCTTCAGAGACCTGTAATACAGCAGTACAGTCACCCTGGGGTCTACATGGTCCCTGCGAAATGAAGAGCAAAAAGTGGCTGGCAACGCCATCCCCTCTATCACTGGTATAAACCAGGCCCGCGTTCTTACAAAGGAAAGAAAGGGTGTGTATTTGGAAAAAGAGCAGACATCCATCTGAGATGGAACAAAATAATGGAGTTAGCAGAGAAGACATAGACATCATGTACATGCTCTCTAAGACCATCCAGTTTCCTCAGAGATACTGGCAAATACACTGAGAACAGCTGCCCTATGACAGGTTAATGCTGTTAAACATTAGTTAAATATCTAAAGGAAAAAAGTGAGGAAAATATATACTTAATGGTAGTTGTCCAACAGAGGATGATAAGGTTCCCATATCTTGCTTAACTGGATAATGTATATTTTTAATTTTATGCAAGGGAAAGTTTGCAAACCTTTCAGCTCAAGGAGCTACACAGTGCTGCTGGAGTCCATCTGCAGACCAATGAGCTCTTGTATTGCATGAACTACTTAGGCTGAAGGGATTTTCCTCTACATGCCTAACGTTTGGGTGAAGGAGAAGAACTTAGAAGCTGTTAGTTTTCAGAGGTAGCTAAAAGGCTACTCAAGTAATGTTGAATTCCAAAAAAGGATGCAGAAGGAATTTGTGAATGACTATGGTAAAAGGGAAATAGTAAATCTCTGATACAGCCTTGTCTTTCCTCTGTCCTCCACCTAAGTATTCACTGGACCCAGTTAGCCTCAGTATATCCTGGTACGTCTCCCAGGGAACCTCTTTTGAATGAGGGAGCATTTCTATGAAAGAAAAACATCTCAGTTACAATCTTACCATAAAGAATGTGGATGACAGGTTAAAACTGAGTTAAAAAGAAATAAGGATGTCACTGTATGCAAGTAGCCTTGCTAGGTAAAGAGAAATAAAAACAGTGATTGGGGCAATTTTATTTTTGGGAAGGCACTGAAAAATTCCACTGGCTACAAAACATACAAGAAAATTTCCCAAATTCTGTCACTTAATGAATGAGGACATTGGTTGCCACATTTCTTCTTGAAATTATAACTCTGCTAATAAATAATATACTAACATACCCAATTTTGTAACACTAAATAAGATGAGAAAGATTCAACATTCAGAAAGCTCATTTATATAAATCAACAGATTTAGTTCCCAGTTTTCTGTTCAGGAACAAATGTTCCCCAGCTCATATGAAGTTTACGTTCCCAAAGTCAGGAGACAGCAGAGAAAACTTGTAGGTCTTGTTCAGACAAATGAACAAGTTCTGAGCTCTATCCTGCTGTTCCCAGGTAGGTAAATTAAATCATAACTGTATTACCCACAGGATCTACAGATTCTCTTCACAAGTCTGATGCCCACGTGATTTCTGAATTTCTGCCATTCTCTGTGCAATGTATGAAAATTAGAGAAGAACAGCTTGAAGAACAGAAGTACAAAGCATGTGCTAAGCATTTCTGTTTATGCAATATTTCAAGAAGTTGTTTTCCACCTTAAACCAGGATTAGCATTCAGGGCAAAGAAAGCGAGACAGACTTGGAAATCTGACCAGTTTTTTCTCCAGCCTTCTAACTGGCTAGAAGACTCTGTTAGGGAGTCTGAGACCACAGCCATATGGACAGTAATGACAGTCGGTTCAGTGTCATCCTCCTATATTATTCTGAAATACACGCAGGTTTTTATAGCAAATTATTACCTGAACATTGTCAGTTAAATAATACACATGCTGCATAAGCAAGAGAAAAATCAGCATCCTTTATATATTATTTTGATCCTCTTCTGAATATTGCAAGGTTCAATAACTAAGTATACTCCATGGCTACTATTCTTTTCTGACAGTGAAATATGAAAGGGTATATTTTCCTCCATACAGATGCAGATTTCAAGGGCAGTGAATTTCATGCTTTTCTTTGCCAGAAAATTGTTGTGATCTGAATACATTTTAAGAAAAATTACCATGCTAGCAAGTGATTAAGAAAGAAAACAGCAGGTATTGGCAGCAAACAAATGAAAAGCAAATAATAAAGATGGGTAGAAAAGCAGCTCAAAGAAGAATTCTAATCCCCTTCTAAATTAAATAATTAAAAAAAAAAGTGAATTCCTAGGGAAAAAAAATGGTGAAATGTAGTCTGTTCTGGCCTCTCACCCCCACCCATGACATAATTACATAATTCAATTTACTGCCTTGAAGTTACTCCTGACTTACCGGTGCAAACAAGATCAGAATGAATCTCTGAGCATCTGCCTCAGGGTGAACTCTCAGCCGCTGAAAGATTAAGAACAGGAGTCGCTGCAATCCTCTATGTCCTCTGCAGCACAGCATTGACTAAAGCAGTCATGAACCTATCGTAACTTATGAGTTAGGATGGCTTATGGTTGCTTTGCATTGGCAGAGCTTTAGAAAGGAACTACAGTGTATACTGGTCAGTATGTCCCTATGTGCAACATGAAAAGGTGCGAAGACCAAAGCAGCGTAACACAGCAGTCCCCCCAGCGTTTTTAAAGGAGAGGAAAAAAAAAAGGAAAGAAAGGTGAGAGAAATCATGTCAGTAGAAGCTTGGGGCATAAGTTAGAGCAAGAAGGTAACTTGTAGATCCTAATGAAGAAATCTTCTGGTGTGTAGTCTTGCTTAGACCACCTGCCATTCCAGGCAAACTCTCATCACAAGCAGAACCTGAGTTACAACAACCTCTTTTTCCAGAGGCTGTGTCACTGCTCCAGGTCCTCCTCGGTCTTTGAAGACACTGGGAGCTGCAGGAACTAACTTAAGATCCTGGGCTGCATTGTTTGGAGTGTATCCAGCAGATTAAAGGAAGTGGTTATTCCCCCTATTTGAGACCTGTGAGACCACAGCTGCAGTACTCCATCCAGTCTGGGCACCCACGTACAAGACAGATGGACCTTGCTTTGAAGTTGGCCCTGCTTTCATCAGATGGTTGGACCAGATGATGTCACTTCCAACACAAATTATTCTATGACTTTAACAGCTGTATTTTCCTGGGTGGCTTACTGACTCCTCACACTGACTGTAAATAAAAAATGTCTTTTATAATTTCATCATCACGATCCCATTCTTCATTTTCCTATAAAAAGGGTGGTAGCTACAGCCACATCTCACTGGCTCCTCTTCTTTTTCTTCCCGCTTTTCTCATTGACCTTACAGCCACTGTTATACCCCTGTCTGGCAGAACAATCTCTAGCAGGTCACACTTATGTTTGTGTCAAACGGAAGGTTTTGGACCAAAAAGCTGAGATCATGCTGACAAACAAAATATTCTCTGAGTCACAAACACTTCCTCGCTCCCATTCTTCTTCCTGGTAGAATGTAAAATAGTCAGTCTGAGTCGTATTTCTTCTAAACCCTTTTCACAAGGAACAGTTTAAATGGGACAAAACACTTTTTTTAAAGGCAGCTTTTTGTAAAAGTTAGTGGTAATTTTTAGAGAGCGTTGGAACATTTTTTCAAAGACAATTTTTTGCACAGATGCACCAATTTCTACAACAATTTGTTGTACCACATGTACAAGATAGTGAGTATGATCAGGAGAGAAGTGATCTGAGAGCCAGGAGATCCAGTTTAGAGTCTCTGCTCCATCAGGCTGCAGAGCAAAGGTCAACCTCAAAAGCTGAGGAACCAGTCTGTCTCCCAGATGGTAAAATTCACACTGGAGTCCAGTTTTGAACAGAATTAGACATTTTCATTTTCATACATGTGTACCTGGGGTTTTTGTATGTGCACAGACACTTGGGAGTGCATGTGTACACTCACCTATACATATAATTGTGAAGGACACACAGAGACAGACTTGTTACACAGCCAAGCAATTTCACTCCGTTTCAAAATTATACCTCTCAGCAAGACCAGCACTCAGTATGTATGTATCCCAACTGGAATGTTAATAACCATGGAGTTTGGGCTAGTATATAATTAGTGCAGCACCATCAAATTTATCATGATTGCAAAAAGGAGAGAGAGGCCCTTATAGAGGTGATTTCACTGGAATCTGCATCTGTAACTACAAAACCTGTGCTACCTTGTTGTGTTATCATCTTCCAAAAACAATTATTCTAGGCATGTTATCAAACTATCAGTCAATCAGTGTCTCTACTCACTTACAGTTTCCAGAACTAATGCGTTTTCTTATGGTTGTTTCAGCAATGAAGAAAACCAGCAATAGCTCCAATGGCTTATTAAAAAGGAAAACATTTTTAAACTCATTGGTCACCAAATCACACCAGATTCTAGAACATGAATTGCTGGGTGAACTACTTGTCTAATCATCTTGAGACATACCGGTCTATGTATAACACAAGCCAATGCGCAAGGTACGCGTGACACAGGTTCACTGGATCAGTACTGAGACATGCAAGAAGAGAGGGAGCCTTTTGGGCCACGTGTGCTGCATCTGCGTCACCTGCATTTGCATGAGGAGAAAAGGCATGAGGGCATTCGTTTGCCTGGGGAAGGCATGGCTGAGCCCTGATTGGAAAGGACTGACCTAGACTTCATCACTGCCATGTCCTGGAACCCAAACAACTCAGCAGTTGCATGTACACAAGAACAACATGATGCCTTTGAGAAGCCTACTCATAGGCTGAGAATTAAGCATGATCATAAGTAAGCTGAGGACAAAAGGTGTTGAATTTCTTTAACAGGTGGAAATTCATTTATTAAAGCCTACGTTTGAGGGTGGCTAGCAGAAGCTCTTATGGCATGACCACTGACTCTCTCCTGTGGGAGAGCTGTGGCAGTTTGGAGCTGGTGAACAGGTTCAGCATTTGGACGTGATACCCATGCAAGTGGAGAGTGGAGGCAAGTCACATTTCCCATGGAGTGGCTGGGGGACAGTGCATGAGGAGATTCCAGTGGAAGTTGCTTCACCATGATCTGGGGGTTTTTGCCTTCATTTAGATTTAATTTTTGTCCTTTACAAGCACAACAATAAGAAGTATGACACCTACATTTCTTGCTCCTTACCACTCCCAATGCAAGATGCCAACTTGGTAGTCCTGGCTGAAGGGCTCAGACTTTGAAGGGAAAAACCTCCTGAGAGGCTGTCCCAGGATTACATTTCCACAGCTTGCTCACAGACCCTTGCATTGACAGAAACTCCTCCAGGTATATATGAAATTCCAATCACACACTGCAAAACACATCCAGCTCAGAAAGAACATTTCCACGTGCAAATGCTGTGCCTCCTTTTGTCACAAGTGACCCCCAAAAAATAATACAGAGGGAATATAGAGGCTGAGGGGAGACCTTATCGCTCTCTACAACTACCTGAAAGGAGGTTGTAGTGAAGCGGGTGTTGGACTGTTCTCCCAAGTAACTAGCGATAGGACAAGAGGAAATGGCCTCAAGTTGCATCAGGGGAGGTTTAGATTGGATATCAGGAAAAATTTCTTTACCGAAAGAGTGGTTAAACATTGGAACAGGCTGCCCAGGGAGGTGGTGGAGTCACCATCCCTGGAGGCGTTCAAAAGAGGTGTAGACGTGGCACTCCAGGGCCTAGTTTAGGAGGCATGGTGGTGTTAGTTGACGGTTAGACTTGATGATCTAGAGGTCTTTTCCAACCTTAATGATTCTATGATTCTATGAAAACATCCTTTTCTTTTCAGTTGATTTGCTCTTGACATTCAACTATTTGTTCCCTATTGATTGAATACTTTCCTAAAAGAGGTTTGCTTAAGCGCTTACTTAACAGCTTTCCTAATTCAAGAAATATAGGGTGTGTCTAAACATCTTGCACAGCACTAAAAAGGCCACAAGGTTCCCAGATCACTCCTTTCTCTTACTGGTAGGAACTGGAATTTCCGTTCTACAGGAGACTTCTCATTATGAAAAAAATTTTTAATACTAACAGTGTAAACATAAAATTTTGTGCCAAATGGAAATATGTTAAGAATCTTCATCACTATATAGGGAGACAAGGGGAATTGTAAGAGGCCAGGCAAGGAAGGAGCCAGAAAGCAAATCAGTCAGACTGGGATTTGCCTACTTACCTTCAGACTGCAGGTAGCTTAAAATACCCTCCAGGACACTGGAAAGCGCAGCGCTGCTAACGGAGGTCCCTTCCAGGCTGCTGTCTGGCAAGAACTCAGTTAGGCAAACCTGCTTTTTATCTGTGCTGAATCAAAAGTGTCTGTAGGATTCACAAAGTTCCATTTAGTCAAATCACCATTTTCCAATCTGGATGGAAAATTTCCATTCAGAGCTTCTTAACTGCTTGGAATTGTTATTTTGGAGCTCATGGAGTACCAGTGTCACACTGGGATCATTTGTAAAAATCTTTTGGAAACAAGTGGCTCTCCCTTTTCTTACTAGCATGCTATTTCTGAGAATCCAATTTCATTATATCAGGCCAGATAACATGTAACGGGAAGTGTGAGCTGCTCTAAACTTGACTTTTTAAATGACTTTTTACTCAATTTTCTTCCCAATATTCAAGCATGAGCTTATTTAAATGGAGTAGCTTATTACCCTGCCTAGGACAGAAATAACATTAAGATGATATAAAGGTGAGATGTAAGATGATAATCCACCCTAAGTAAGCTACTGTGAGTCATTTAAACTAGGTGACGTTTTACTTTTTTAATTAATTCAAAAATATTACTTTTACAGCACTAAATTTTCACTGCAAGTAAAAATTACAGTACACTAAAACAGGATTGTGTTTAATAATCAGAGTTAGGGCTAAAATCTGCGGTCCTCACTGAGGCAAAACACTCAGCTTTTACACCCAAGAAGCAATGTCTCCCTGTGGAAACAAGCATACTGATTTGGGCTGAAACTAGTTTTTAAACTACATACTGTAAATAGCATGTGAAAAAGACTTAAATAATCATGAGGACTCCAGGATTAAATTAAATTATTTCTAGCTGCTTATGAAAATAATGTTCTCGGCAATAAATAGCAGCTGAGGAAAAAGAATATTTTAATAGGCCTATTTCCCTCACCCACAAAACAGATTTCTATTTCCTCCTCTAATGAGAGTGGTAATTTCATAGCACTTTCAAAACAAAAAGCCAGGGTATAGTTTTCACTTTCCTGGTAACAAATATTAATGTTGGCACCAGAGATTCATGGGCTCAGAAAGGGCTGTTGCTTAGAATATGTCATTTTTAAAACATTTCACTCATCTTCACCTTCCAGAGTTGCAGCTGAAACATAAAATTCCCAGTTTCACTCTCCATAGACAAGAACAAGTACCTTCCTGGAAAATGAATGAAGACTTGTCACAGCATGTATTTAAAAATGATAAAGCAAGAAAGATCTGGGCTGTTCCTCTAAGGATTTGGCCATGACACAAGTCAGGCGTGAACCCAGACCTCTTTGTCTCCAATCGGGTGGAGTCCAAGAGACAAATAATTGAGATCCAAATGAGGAAGCTGCTTTTCTCCAGTGGATTCACAGGTCTCAAAGTTCTTCTCATGCTGACTTTTAAAAAAATGCAGTAAAAAGCAGGATGTGAAAACAATGGCTGAAAGGTACTGTGGATATTTTCTGATCTCTAATCACATGTTTCAGTGCCTGATGTAGGGACCCATGGGCACCTACATGCATTCATCACTGTGAACTCCCATACTCGAAGAGACCAGTAGTCCCTGTGGATCAATAGTCTAGAAACACCCAGTGTTAGCCACTCGACAGAAAGGTAAAAGAAAGAAAGAGGGTGAGAGCTGTCCCTGTAAAAAAAAGAGCTTATTCTACGTAATACAAGTGTCTAAGCACTGTTCAAACCACTAAGCAGGAGCTGAAAAGATAGCTAGGAAGGATAACTACTGTATTAAGTTTTGCTGTTGCAACTTTTGCCTTGCTATCTATATATAACCTTTCAGCGTATTTATTCTTCCCCAATTCTGTACTCTCAATATCCAAATGGAACATTTATCTCAATTTTTAATAGCCAAATCAGCCACAAATTATTATCTCTAGATTGCAGGTCTGAGCTGCATCCTCTATTTTGGTTGCAACACTTGGACTGAAGGGATGGTGGTAACGAAATGAGTTAGTGCTGGTTTTATGTGAATGACACTACTTGATTAGCTAACAGGTAGCATTCATTGTCCATTAATTTGTCAATGGATATTCTAACGTTCCTAGTTCAGCACTATGATCTGGCAAGTGTATGATTGATACCACCTCACAAAAAGCTGGTTTGAGCTTTGTTGCAGGCAAAACATTGCCCAACAACTTGTCTGCTGATTCTAGACACTAGTTATAAAACTTGAAAGAGGAAAACAAGCATGGTTCTTAGCTCAAAGGCCATTTTACTATTGTTTCCTGCTTTTTCCACCCCCCTCAATCATTTTGTCCCTATGAGTTTCTTCTTTAAGCCTAAGTATTCTGGCCTCAGTATAGCAAAGGACTTAACTGTGCGTATGTCGTTCATTACACATTAACCATTATTTTCTCATCCAGAGTTATATCTTCCTCATGTTCGCTTTCATTTTCATAGTTATTTTCTTAATAGATGATTAACAGTTCAATGGAAATGAAAGTTCAAATTTATCTGTAGTCAGGGCTTGACAGTAATTAGGAGCTCTGCTTTGAAGGCTGGTGGGATTTAATTTAGCCCTTAAGGGCTGTTTCCATTATGTATGTTTCACATATCGCAAAATAAACTAACCTTATGCTGGACTGTAAAAACTCATATACACAGCTAAAAGTGAATGCTGGGGAGCCTTCTAAAATATAGCCCAGAAAACCCTTTGAAGTATAAAAACTACTAGAATAACTTTCTGTCATATAAAATAAATTGATTGTTAGAAAGCAAGATACTGCAAAAAAACCTGTTTGGCAGAATTCAAAAGTAAATTTTAATTCCACCACATATATTTTCATACTACTAATGTATATTCATGCTTATCTCTGTTTCCAGATTCATAGATGCGGTAGACATAGCAAATAAAAGATAGAAAAAAATCTTCTACTAGATTTTTCAAGATTCAGTTATATCTCATGAATTTCAGAATTCATGAAGACAGTAGTCCTCATTCCCTGGACAAAATCTTCAGAACACAGATAAAGAACGTAAATTAAATGTGCTGAACCTCACAATATTTTAACAGGTATCCCAAAAATAGCCTGAAGAGCAGCACCTCTTGCAAACAATTTTTTTTTTATCAGTCATCAGTTGATCTAACATTAAGGAAAAATACACGGAATGTCCATTTTTTTCTCTGAAATTTCAAAATAGTGCTAATGAGGTAATCTATAAACAGGAAAATGCTTAAAAAATTATTTCATTGAGGTGCCAAATCCCTTCAACTCATATTCATTGTGAAGATCACTGGCAACATGATCAAGAATTGACTTTCTTAAACATTTTTTACTAGTTTGGAAAATAAATTATTGAAAGAAAACAAACTCTTTTCTCTGGAGGTGAGGTGGTAGTAGGGGAAACCTGTTAAAAATCAAGCTCTGCATGGAAATACAGACCAGATACAACAAGCACCTTGTTCATGGTGAACAGGTTGCTCATCCTTCCCCATGATACTTGCTCAGTCTGATCCCTAAGATGTGCTGTAAGTACCAGGTATAAGAAATACCAAAACCCAAACCAAGATGGTTACCATTACCTTTAGATTGACAGATAATGCCACTCCTTACCCTTCACTAGGAGATTTACTAGGGCAAATACTGAGAGAAAACCGAGACTTCTCACATTAGTCCTCTCAGCTGACCCAGGCAAAAGATACTGAAGAGATTTTAAAGCAAACACTGCAAATTGATTGATTTGTATATGCAAGTATCTCTAATTCAACACCTGAAGTTGTACCAGGAAGAAGATATGCCTTTCTGCATATCCATTTCCAACACACATCTGTTCCCCTATAGCAGAACACTCTATATGCAGAATATGCAGGACACCAGACACAGGAACAGTGGAAGTCAGTGGTTTATTTGGACCAAAATGGACTCATTCATGTTGCAGCAACTTTCTTTTGCACTCACATATGCCAGAAAGCACCTGTCCATAATGAATATTTCATTCAAAAGAGTGAGCACAAATAACTATGAATGCACAAATGATTGGGGTTCATAACTACTGTAATAATAAACATCAAGCGGTATTTTCCAGGATTACGCCATGATTTTGACTTTTTGGCTCAAGTGTTTCTTCACCATCTGTTTTAAAATGATCCTCACAGGTGGCTGGCTTACTGACAGACACCTCTTGCATTTTGTAATAGGTGTTATAATCTAAAAGGTGTTATCTTAATTACTTACATTTTTTTTTTCAAGTAGGTGATAGTAGTTATCCACAGAAAAGGAGGCTGATCATCAGCCATCCTAGCAACAGTTTCATAACAAAAAGTAAAAATAGGCTATAGGTAATGTTTAGCATCAGTATTAACCTAGATGCAAGAGAAACTTTCAACATCCTTGTAATTTGTGACGCACTGAGACCTAGGTACAAACTGACAGAGCTCAGATAGCTTTTTTGTTTATGATGTGGTGGGTTGACCCCGGCTGGACACCGGGTGCCACCCAGCCGCTCTGTCACTCCCCTCCTCAGCAGGGCAGGGGGAGAAAATGAGGTGGAAAGAAACTTCGTGGGTCAAGACAAAGGCAGTTTAATAAAACAAAGACCACGTGCGGAAACAAAAGGGAAAGACAAACCAAGATCCCCCTCCCCGCCTNGGATGTTGGAGGGGCAGCCTCCAGGCTGTGCAAGCACCGACCGGCCACAGCCAGCCACCGCCGGCCACAGCCAGCCACCGGTGCCGCCTCCAGCCACCAACACAAAGCACAGCAGGCTGCCACGGGGAAAACCAACTCCCCCTCAGCCAGACCCAGTACAGTTTCTAACAACCTGCTACGTAAGTCCACAAAGAGATGGAGAGATGCAATCCAACAAACAAATATATTTTGTGACTCCTTGTGAGAAGAGTTGGTTTTTTGAGCACTCATTAACAATGGCAGGGAGTATCTTAGACTCAGCATGCACGTGGGGCACTCACACCCAAGTCTTTCTAAACTTGGGAGATTATGGGAAAAGAAACCTTTAAAAATTGGAAGGAAAGCATCTCTAGTTTGGCTGCACCACCCGGCTAAATATGCAAGTTTCTTGCTAGCAAAATCTGCTTTGTGTCAGTGAGGAGGGGTACGATCTCTTACGATACAAAACCTGTTGGCTTCCCTGCTCTGGGAGTGGGAGATGCAGGGTCAGAGGCACTGTAACGACTGCAGGTGACTAATGCAGTTGTTGATGCCTGTTGTATAAAGCAATGAGAAGCAATACAGCAGTCCAACCTTCAGAGTCTTTCAGCTCAGGCTGTTACCAAAATATTCATCATCAAACCCATTTTTGGTATTTCGCTTGTGGAAGAATCTATTTATGATACCAAATATTGATACTAAATATTATGATATTATGACACTAAATATTACTCTGGTTTACCTTATACTAGGAAACAAAATTTCAGTAAAGAATCTATTTTCTCTCTTCTGCCTTCCAGCAGGGGTAGACCAGCACAGCCCAGTGTTTTTTAGGTGGGCACAGAACGCCAGGGTGCCTGCCCCAGTCATACAAAGGCAAGTCAGCAGCTCCTGGGTCTGGTCACATCCAGGTACAACATCCACCCACCAGGCCCATCCCCTTCACACATGGATTCAGTGGTGGAAAAGAGGCCCCTGAGGGACAAGCGATAAATCAGATGTGTTCCAGCCAGCTGGCCATTCCCCAAATCACACCTAGCAGGACTAGCAGCTTTCTCTGCACATGATTTACTGTTGCTTGAAAAGTGAAGGAAGTAACAAAACACACAGCCACAAAGACAGGAGGAAAAAATTAATCTAAATGTGGGAAAAGTAACACAGCGAGGCCTCCGCTGTCTGAGCAGCTGTCCAAATGCAGAATTAAATGATGGATCTTGCACGCCAAAGAGCTTACTAAGGCTCTGAGGTGTTACAAATAGTCATCGATAATTTGTTCAGGATGTACTGCAGGGTTAGATGGAAGATGTGCAGGACAGAGTAGTGATATGAGAGATCTCATGAGGTGCAATAGAAAATGCATGGATCTGGGGCTCCGAGACGCTGACTGCATTCCCAGCACTGCTGTGTGTATGTTGTGTTACCAACACAGCTCTATAATGTCTAAACAATGCTGGGGGAATTTCTTTGACTCTAGAGGTTTTCTCATATATTCTGCAAGAACAGAAGGTAGAGAAAGAAGGGGGGTCGCAGGGGAGAAGCAAGAGGAAAAAACCTAGCAAATCGTTTCTACTCAATCAGCATTTTTAAGTATTCAGGTTTTTCCAAAGTTTCAAAATGGCATGCTTGTTAGACATCAGGAAGTGTTATTCTAGATGGGATTGTATGTGGTAATTGCAATGCCACTTGAAGTTACAAGCCAGATCCCGCAAATCCTGATCAACATCCCACAAGGTTACAAGGACCATGCTTTCCTACTTTAGAGGAAAAAAAGAACACACACACACACACACACACAAAACAACAAAACCTGCAAAACCACCCCCAAACTTCCCATTTTCCTCCTGCTTAAAAGTTCCAGGAAACCTTTGGTAAAAGATTAGGAAAAACAGTGGCCAATTTATATGCACAATTCAAGCAAAAGAAGATATCCACATTGATCCCATGGAACATTTCACTCAAAATGTTCAGCAGCTACTAAAAAATACCATCTACTACAACTATACCAGGTGCAGGGGCAGCTCTGAGAAGCACTTCAGCTTGTCTCTCACCAGAGAAAAACAAATAATGATTCTGTGTGGCTTTGATAGCCTACAATATACTAAATACAGAAAATAACAGAGTATGTCCCGGAAGTTTGGTTATCTCTGTCACCTTGACAGGACAAATTTCTCTCCCCCATATATTTTGCAGTATTCTATCTACTCTTTTTAAAATTCCTGAAGATTGGTACTTCCATGCCTTTCAAACAGTTTCCTCAGCGTATTTCATTGGCAGAGATTGCTTGGTGATGTTCAGCTTAAATGTACACTTTTATCCATCTCAGCCATTTTGTGCTACAGCTCATGGCAGAAAAACATTTATTTCAGCCCGCTGCCACTGGCATCAGGGATGTTTGTATTGGTGCAGGGGATGGATTACGGCATCATGAAGACCTGTGTAGTTGTGTGGCAAGTACCCACCTATCAAGAGGGAACTGCTCTTCAAACAGTGGGTGCAGCATCCTGAGGGAACCTCTCACTCCTCTATAGCCATCCAGTGACTTCCTGTTACTGAGAGCAACATGCTAAGGAAACTTGGGGAGATAAATCTGGCAAAGCTTCCTGCTCTGCATGCTAAATGGCTGCCTTTTTTTTTTTTTTTCCCTTTAAAACAGTAACACAGGCTTTATCCTCACATAATTGTTTATCTCTATAAATTACTCACAATATTCCTCTGCATTGTGCTGGAGAGCCCTGATGAACATAGTCCCACAAAGATTACAAGACAGCAGTTCCTACATTTAGCGTAGAAGCAGAATAAAGAGAACGACAACGTGCATGATCCGAGAATAGCAGCAGCTGCTTTCTTATACCTAATGCTGGCTCTTTTTTAACTCAATAAATCATATATTAATTTTGATTTTTTGTAAGTTTTTTGTTGTTTGAAAATTAAGTGTTAATAAAAAGTGTACAAGATTTCTAGTTTATGCAAAACCCTGTGAAGAGCTTTGAAGGACATTAAGTCCTACCCTGCAAACACTGCCTTACATGATTCCTGCTACTAGTTTCATCTAATTCAAGGACAAGTAGCATGATTTTACTTCAGTAGCCATCCTCACCTTGCCTGAACTCTAAACACATACTTAGATTCACTCTAGTTCTGTGATGAAGTTAGGCATATTAGCTTAACAAATTAACCCTGTACTTCGCATGTTGCCTCCTGAAGCCCTACACAGTTTAAAAGCCCTAGACAAGACTGCCAGAGCAAAACAACAGAAACTACCTTCTACTCTAGTTAAACTCCATATGTCATTGATAAGAATGGAAGCAGTTCAAAATCAACCATCTTTCTGTGCAGGCAGTCTTATTAGCCCATATAATTTGAGCCAGTGCTCACTTTATCCTATGTCCACTCAGTGCATTTTGCTGAAACAGTTTTTTTGTGGCAGCTGTTTACGCTATCAGCTTCACTTTCGTCCTATTGTCTCGTACTAGATAGGTGCAGAAAAGAGCTGGCCTTGTGTAGCCTTCACAGTCAGGCTCTTTCTCAGCACTAAGTGCCACCTCATATATATATATATATATATATACAGCTTCTCTCACAAAGCCTCAATGCCAAAGGTCAGTAAGTAGACAAAGTCAATATGTAAGAATCCTGCTGTATTAGTATTGAATTTCTCTGATATATTTCTGTTTGGAATTCAAGTTAAGAGAGGAGCACCGATCCACACTTTTCTTACAGTTATGCTAAATTGCTACTGCCATGAACTACTGCCATGCATTAGACCACTAAACCTGCTGAACTCCCAGGTGCAGTTGCATTTAAAGACTGCAGAAAATTCACACATTAATAAGAATGCTTGCCATGACCTGATGTCCTCCTCAGATGTGAGGAATCTGTCTGACATTCTTCACTGCCTTTAAAAGCCCATCACTATTTATTCTTCACTTTTCTGCAAAAGCCCTTTTTTTTTAACCTCTTGTCAACTACACAGGCAATTACTTTGCACATCCAAGTGACAGTCAAAAACTAGATACTACCCCTTACTCATTTCATATGCCACTTGCATGTTTTATTTAGCCAGATGTAACAGCCTTTCTAGCTCCTAAGTGAAGGTAGAAAAAGAGGACTCTAGCAGTGAAGGATTTAGTACAGTCCTGACACAAAGCAGAACGTACCAAGGAAGTGGCAGGTAGTAACAAAATGGGGTGCAGAAAACCCTGAGTTAGCGTGACATGAGCCAGGAAGCTCATACAGCTGAGCGCAGCAGCATCAGCTCCACATGACAGCATACAAGCACAACAGTACAACCCTGAATCCATTGTGGCTCCCAATTTCTCCACCTGCAGTGGGCAAATATAAGCGTCAGGGAGTTCAGGGGGTGAGCCTTGGTCAGAGTGAAAGCAAATGCTGCTGCAGCATCGGTGCACGCTGTCCTGTGGTTAGAGCGGTGACGCCTACACTAGCTTCCCTTCAGCATAGCACTTCTCCTCTCAGGGACTTGCAGGCTTTGTCACTCATAGCCAGGGCAGCTTCTGGAGTTTCAGGTTAGCAAAGCAGAGACAAGCTAGTTTCTACTATGCCCCGTGAATGAAATGAAGATGATTCATACATGCACATTTGCCTAGAGTTCAAAATCGGAGGAAGAGATGCCTCTATTATTTCCTAGATGGAAAGCTGTGACTCTCTATTATCTTAATATTCCTGACACACATTTCACTTCTCTGACCCCCAAGGTACACAGAAATTGCATACAATAACAGGAAAAAAAGCAAAGCAAATGCATGTCACGATGACTTGATGTTGCCTTTTGCCTAAAGCAATTTGATATAATTAGCCATCTTACAAGTAAAACCTTTATATTTTTTTCTTTCACCCATTTAAAATAAAAACTGTACATTGGCATGGATAGCTTGTCATTTTAATACATTTTGATGTTTGCAAGCTTTGAAATATCATGTTCAAATTTGTATGCAAATTTGTGTTTCCAATTACATACTCATTAGTTCTTCTGGAACTTCATCTTAATATTCGCAAAATGTTTATAGCTTCCTCTGTTGTTTTCCTGAATTGCTTTAGAATGAAAACCAGTATAGAAAAAAACAAATGAAGACATCCATTAACACTCAGTAACTTTCTTAAACATCACATTTAATTTCTAAGGATGTTATAATTTGTCCCTTCAAAAAGTTCAAATATCTATGCACACCCCATATGATAGCATATTAAAGATCATAAGCAAATGGTTTTCCATCTATAGCATTATCAGCCTCCAGAAATGCCCGCCTCCATTACCTACTCACTTGAAAAGCCTGTTGCCTTTATCACTGTCTTCAATGAATGTTTTGGTACACATGAAAAACTGGTTCACATCCTTACATGGAGTGAAATTAGGATTGCTGCCTAGACTTCAGTGGAACAAAGCAAATTTACAGCAGTTATGAATCTGGTTAATTTTTTGTGTAGTTATCCACCTCCACTGAAAACACAAATAACAGTTTAAACTTATGAGTGAAGTAACAGCTGTGCTGTTAAAAAAAAAAAAAAAAGTACACAAATCCCCATTGCCAGAAAGATCAACTTTTGGATGAAACCTGGAGCTCATTAGTATGTAAAATGCATAACGTGTAGAATGGGAGGAAAGAAGGGCTGGGAGGGACCATTAGGTCATCAGTACCTGACACCACCCTGCCCAGGAGCGATGGTATGGAATTGCACCCAGACATGCTTGTTGGACCTGTTCCCACAGATGTCCATTCTCGGAGACTTTACAATTCCCCCAAAGCTATCTGTCACCATCTGATTTTTCCTAATGCCTACTTTATAAACATTATTTCTCTACATGATGTGTCAGAGCCTGAAAGTACTAAACATAACAAAGGAAATCCCTAACTGATAATGTGGCACTGTCCTGTTTAAGATGAAACAATTTGGAAGGCAGCCACTAGAAATAGTATGAACAATTAAGACTGAAACTGTATTGTACCTGTATATGCAGGAGAAACTACACAAAACGAGCCAGAGAGGCATGGCTTTCCCTGGTTTTGCATTCAAAGTGAATACAGTCCCACTGGGCTCTACATAAATGCTGACTTTCTCAGCCTTTCATCCTCTCTCCCAATTTTGGCTAAAACTTGCAGTTAACAAAACAGCAAAGAAACGACAAAGATAGAGGCCAACTCCATCAAAATGAAAGTTGGCCAGGTTTCATACCTATTACATGTTTCTGATGTCAGCAAAAAATATTATAAGCAAACATAACATGGGTTCATACGTCACTATTCATGCTAGCAGGCTTGAACACATAACAAGCTTTTTAGCACTAATAAATCTACGACAATATGTTAAGGGTTTTTTAATGACTTTAAATTAACGCTGATCTTCTTAATTAAACTTTTTTCATTAAGAAGTAAATCTGTGCATGAACCAGATCAATTTATTCTAGCATGCCACCAGCATACAAGATGGATATTATAGAAACAGTAGCGATGCAGATCTGCATCTTGCTCCAACAGAGCTAGTTCTCTTCCTACAGGCAGACAACCGTAATTGCAGTTCAGAGAGTGGGAGTAGCTCAGATACAATTTGTAGCATTATCTCACAGTCTGACATTTGAAATGTGCGAGGCTCAGCAGAAATCTAAGAGTTAATTTTGCAGGTCTTTAGAAAGAAGATACTGGAAATTTCTCCCTTGCTCTGAAAGCAATAGCTTAAGGCAAGTAATTATCTAGAAGAGTGGGAACACAATGACAGTCCGTAGGACTACTCTCTGAAATCATAAACAGAAATATTATCAGTGGTAACTTTAAAACAAAAGGCATAAACCAATTGGAAAGTCTTCCTGGATTCTTCTTCAACTTTTTAAGCCTTTTGGGTATGGTGAAAGCAGCTACACACATGAATTATCAGCAATTTCAACATAGAGGGAATAGAAATGCTTTTGACAAATTATTATAAACTGCTACCAAAACCCGTTATTTCAGAAGTGGATATTTGGGTCTAATAAAGTAAGAGATTTTCTTTTACTGCCTTTCTTCCCGACTGGTGAAGAGCATGAAGATGCAGTGACTCTAACCGCATACGATAGCCATAAATTAGACATGTGCATGGCACCGTAAGGGTACTTGCTTCAGGGTCATTTGCAGTTTGCTTATGTCAAAGAGGAGCCAAACAGCAACCGTGAGTTCCCACTGGGCCCAGGCCACACCAGGGGGACCAGCACTCCTTGCCATGTGGTACCACTCCATGACCTGACTGCAGTGAGCAGGCTGCCCATTGGCATGTCTGCAACACACCTGGAGCATGGGCAGAAGGCCCCAAGAATACAGGAGCCAGGAGGGCCACCAGGCCCAGCATAGTGGGCCTGAAAACTGTAGGGTTGTTTCTTCCCTTCCCCAAATTGCTTTAGGGCTGGGAGATGAGGCAGCTTGCAGGGCTACGTCCCAGTACTTTCACCTAGAGTCAGCTCTCAGGGGAGCAGTTTGTTTGGACCGGCAGTGGAAACATGCTCTGAATTCACTGCAAATACAGACAAATGCCTACACAGCAAAAATATTATTGGAGCTGGTTAAAAGATGCCCACTTCTCCTGGTCCAGACCAGAGGCTAGGAGATGAGAGGATGCAGGTCCTCGCGCAGTCTGTGTTACCGGATGCTTTCATTTGTTTCAGCCAGAATTTCGCACCAACTAAAGCTCATTCTTAAAAGGGGAGATCTCTATAACTTGTCATATCAAAGATGCTTTCATGTTTGAAGGCTCAATCTAAATAATTTTGATATATGAATAATATCCATGCCACCCTTCCACCATAGTTATAAAGTAAATTTTTTTTTTAAAAGACATATGCTCGTTACTAATGATAGTCTGCTTGCTTTACTGGAAATTGAAGCCAAACAATTGCACAGGTTACGGTTTGTGCCAACTATTTTATATTGCAACCTCCTCCAAAATTGTCCTTGGAAGTGGAAGTGTAGTTTAACAAACAGGCAGAACATGCTAGAACTTGGAGCGCTCCCACACGTCCTGGGCAACTGCAAGCAAGCAATTTTGGACAGAGTCCTCTCAGACTTTCTGCACCTCAGGATTCAAAGTCCTGCTTTTGAAAATCCAGCCAAGTTCTCATCTGCAACTTCATGTACAAAATCATATTCAAGATAAACAAAAGGAGACCTCAGTATCAACCCAAATTTGTAAGCTATTCACCAGTGAATTCACCAGATGATCTAATGGATAGGTATCTTGGAGAAAAGAAGGAACATGTGTGTGTGTTTGACTATATTAACACAGGATACAGAGAGACACCCAAGGAGCAGAGAGGTGGCAAATACTAAGGAAAGTCAGAAGGAAGGGAAGACCCTTGAACAGATTTTCATTTAAAAAAAAAGACTTTTGGATAAATGTCAATAAACACCGATAAAGAACTCGGGGGGGTATGCTCTGTAATAATGATGGTGTTAATTGTTCAACTGTGCAGCAAGCAACAAATGCTAAACATAAATTAAAGTTCATTGGTCATTGTCCTGGTTTTGGCTGAGATAGAGTTAATTTTCTTCCTAGTAGCTGGTATAGTGCTGTGTTTGGGATTTAGTATGAGAGTGATGTTGATAACACACTGATTTAGGTGTTGCTAAGCAGTATCAAGGCAACTTGATCACACTTGATCCCACTAAGTCAAGGACTTTTCAGCTTCCCATACTCTGCCAGCAAGGAGGTGCACAAGAAGCTGGGAGGGAGTATAGCCAGGACAGCTGACCCAAACTGGCCAAAGGGCTATTCCATACCATATGACGTCATGCTCAGCATATAAGCTGGGGGGAGTTGGCCGGGGGGCAGGGATCGCTGCTCCGGGACTGGCTGGGCATCGGTCAGCGGGTGGTGAGCGGTTGCATCACTTGTTTTTCCTGAGTTTTATTTCTCTCTCTTTTTGTTATTTTCCTTTTCATTACAAATTATTATTATTATAATATTTTATTTCAATTATTAAACTGTTCTTATCTCAACCCATAAGTGTTCTCACTTTTACTCTTCCAGTTCTCTCCCCCATCCCACTGTGGGGGAAGTGAGCAAGCAGCTTTGTGGTGCTTAGTTGCTGGCTGGGATTGAACCACAACAGTCATCCCCAGTGATTTTGGTAAATCCCCAAATCTCAGAATTGTGTGAAGGTGCATTATTACTCCTTTCCAAAAGAAGACAATTTACAAATAATTTATTTTTAGGAGAGACAGAGAATGTTAGATATCTACCATCTCAGGGAGCAAATCTGACAGGTCGTCAAGTTCTTTAAAAACAGACATCCCATGAATTATGAATAACCTGTCCATGGTTATCAAGCAGTGGGAGCAATACACCTCAAGAAACTAGGTTAGAGCTATCTTGGCTAGTAGCATAATTATGAGAGCAACAGGACTACTCACAGATAAAACAGCCGCTCCTGTCACAGTATGCTCCCTGTGATCACCACGAATTTCAGGAGGGATTCTTTTTGAGAGGAAGCAACTGAGTAGGTGGGTTATTCGAGAAAAGCAGGACTCTACAATATCTGCTGTGGCGTTATTCTTATTATAAAAGCACAGGTTCAGTGGGGTGGTGCTTACAGTGAGGATTTTTCTGATAATATCCAGGTCACAGAATCACAGTATCACTGAGGCTGGGAGAGACTTCTGGAAGTCTTTGAGTTTGACACCACCACCCCACTGAAAGTAAGGTGACCTACAGCAGGTTGTTCAGGGCTATGTCCACTTAGATTTCTAATATCTCCAAGACTGGAGACCCCACAGCCTCTCTGGGCAACCTGTTACAATGTTTGACCACCGTCACAGTAAGACAATTTTTCTTATGTTTAAATGGATATTCCTGTGTTTCAGTTTGTGCCCATTGTCTCTTGCCCTGTCACTGGGCACCACTGAGAAGAGTCTAGCTCCATCTTCTTTTCACCCTCCCTCAGGTATTTGTACACATTGATAAGATCCATCTGAGCCTTCTCCTCTCCCAGCTGAACAATCCCAGCTCTCACAGCCTCTCCTCATATGATCGATGCTCCAATCTCTTAATCATCTTTGTGCCCCTTTGTTGGACTCCTTCCAGTATGCCGATGTGTCTCTTGTGTTGGGGAGCCTAGCACAGGATGCAGCACTCCAGATGTGATCTCACTAAGGCTGAGCAGAGGGGAAGGATCACCTCCCTGAACCTGCTGGCTACTCTAGTCCTAGTGCAGCCCAGGAGGCTGTTGGGCTTCTTTGCTGCAAGGGCCCGTTCCTGGCTCATGGTCAGCTTGGTGTCCACCATGACCCCCAGGTCCTTTTCTGCAAAGCCATTTCCCAGCCATTTGAACCATAGCTTGTACTGGGGCTTGGGGTTATTCCTTTGTTGAACTTCAGGAGGTTTGTGTCAACCCAGTTCTCCAACCTACCCACGTCCCTCTGAACAGCAGCACAACCGGCTGGTGCATCAGACACTCCTCCCAGTTATTGTCTGCAAGCTTGCTGACGGTGCATTCCATCCCACCATCTATGTTATTAATAAAGACGTTAAACAATATCGGCACCAACATCAACCCTTGGGATACACCACTCATGACTGGCCTCCACATGGACTTTGTGCCACTGATTATGAATGATCACATTTACATATTACTTCTCCACAGATTACCAATGTGTTATAACTGCATGGGATGTGCCAGGTAAAACTGCACTCCATTCTGTGCAGACAGGTAACTGAGGAGCGAAACACCACTGTAGCACTTGTGATGGAGATGGCACATCAGAAGTCACTGGCATCTCTCAGGCCAGAAAGAAACAGAGGAAATAAATTATCACTTCAAAGCAGCAGCCAACTGGGATTAGAACCGGGACTACTGACAGGGCATAGAAGCTTCTTTGCAATATCGCCCAGTTGCGATAGGTTTGAGCTCACATAATCCAGCATTGTCTGATTTCTTATCTTTAATTTACTTGTTAGCTTCAAGTTTACTCTGCTACACAAAGCCAAGAAAAGTTCATCTATCCGTTATTGATTAATACAGGGAAAATCTGAAGGGTTATTCCTACGGTATTATCTAACATGTACATGGTTTAAATGAGAATGTGTCTTGATAGTGCAGCATATATATTTCTTTCCTACTGAAAAGAAATTAATCAGTAGAGTTAAAATAGCATCCAGTTGCATAACCTGTCCCAGAGGACACAGTATTACTCAGAATCCTCTGCTATACCTTTTAATTCTGAACACATCTGGGGCATCCAAAAAAGTGGAGCCAGTATCCCAGAAGGGGATACTCAGGGCCAAGACATGAGTGGCATCCGCTGCACAAGAACTCCACACACCCTCGCTGCTCCCTAATGTTCCTGTTCTCACTCATGCATAGATCTTATATCATCATAACCTTTTGGAAGATTGATTTACCTGTCCTACTGGAAGTTGCTTACTTGTCAGGATCTTGGCAGATAATCTGCCACTAACCTTGTCTGAAAAGTTATCGTGTCATTCACACACTCAGTTACAATTTTTGCACTAAAATAATAAAGAGTGGGGAGGTACATCCTTCCTGCTGCAGGTATGAGCTGAGTGATACACTTACTCATAAAACTGGGCAAAACAATTCCAATAAAGAAATAATACTGCCAAACCTTCATCAAAACCTCAACCTCACGGTCAAAAATACGCTGATAATTGTCTAACAAAATTTATCACATCCCTCCTCCTAAGTGACTTTAACTGGTTCACGTGATTTGAGACATCTCCCCAAAGTCAGTGAGTTCTCCCAGTTGAATTTCAAACTCCTTCTCTGAGCATGCTGTGGGTTTCCTTTTGCTTTTGCTGTTGGAGGAATGGCACAATGAAGTAAGGAGTGAGTGAATCCTACAGCAATGAGAGGTTACTAGACCCATTTCCCTACACTTGATTGGTCTTTTCTCTCAGTTCCGTTAAGGGCATTTCTCTTTCTTTTTAAATTATCTGCCAGACTACAACCTCTCCTGGATCTCAGCAGACATTCAGAGCCACTCCTGCTTTTGGTAGCACTGATTTATGAAGCCCTTATTGGGATAGACTTAATCTATCACAGGAATTGTTTTTTCCTCTCACAACCCAGTACAGCAGATGTGATAAAGCACCTGTATAATAGGCTTTCTACGCTGCTGCTGCCCGAGGACGTGGCTTACCACACTATTTGTGAATTATGGCTTCATTCTGAGCTTAAGTAAGCCTGGGCAGGGTGAATGAATTACAGAAGTGAATCGTGGAGATGACAAACACATGGAATACAGTGGCTCAAGCTCTTGCTGAAAGAAATGAATTGTTTTTTGACAGCAGAAAGCAGAAGATACTGCTTGTGTTAGACTGTCCAAAGCAAATAATCCAGTACAGTAAAAGATTGAGGGAGAGACCAGGTGCCTTTTTGAAAAGACTAGCTTGTGATTATTGTTTCTTTTCCTACCTTGTCAGGTAGGTCTGGGAATAGTTGCTTCTGGGTTTATCCAGCTGCATTTCTTTATTCAGTGTTCAAGCCACTTTGCCCATGAGAAACTATCAAAACTTGCTTACGAGGAAATCCAAGGATAGAATTTGACCCTGCATTGGATATTGGCTTGTTTGGCCAAAGATGAAATGTGTGCCACTCAAAATATTTTAATATTCCAAGATTCAACAGCACATTAAATTTTTTTTTCAAGATTCAATTGACTACACAAATTTAACAGCAGCAAAGGGTTTATGTATTGTGTCCATCAATTTGCCCTCAAGCCATACTCTTGGTAAGTAGAGTTTTTGTTTCAGGAAGATGTGTGTCTGTCTCATGTAAAAAGGCAGAGGCACAAGATAAGTTAATTTGTTGATAGTTCATCAGATTAATTAACTTGAAATACTCGATGATTGAGGAATAACCTACTTTTAGAGTGCTGTTTCTAGTGCAGAACAGGAGTTACAGTGCAATCTTTCAACAATGTATATTTAAATACTCTAATTGGCTTATCATGTTTTCAGTCATGCAATTCATAAATAAAATTGTATTTATGACAGATTAACTTGGAAATCTGTACGCAAAGAATAATTTTTTTAAAAAAAAGTTTGTGTGTGCAAAACACATTTGAGAATCGCTCTTCTCCCTATCAAGGGGATGACTGTGGAGTTTTGTGTTCTGTTGGAGTTAAGGCAGCATTGCTGCATGTTTGAGAGCTTTCAATCAGCTACAAAGAACTGAAAATTGAGACCTAACAGTTTGAAATGTGTCTAAATGAGGAATGTGAAACAAACTGCAGCCAAATTCAGCTGAAACGTCACATTACACTGAACCAATTCCAGACTTTGTGGGGGGTAGAGGGAAGTTTTGCATTTACTACCTTCTTCATATACCCTTGGCCTTGTGTCGATTCAGGCAATAACAACAACTTTGATTCACTAAAAAAACAGCGTAGATGTCAACTTCTTCATATATAGTTTCTAAAATCCTTCATCCATTCAACTTAACACTCATGGAATGAGACCCAGCAGTTTTGAAAACAAGCATAGCCTGAGAAAGGCACCTTTTGCAATTTTATGCAACTTATTGAGTACCCCTATCTGCAATGACTATACTAAAAACTGAAAAGTCTCCCCAGAAGATTTCCTATTTATTACAACCCTCTCATTAAGATTATATAAATTGATATAAAACTATGTAATCTTTTGTGTGTGGCACAAAGTACATGAAAACGTGATAACAGCAATAAGGAAACACTATATATTTGGTATGTTGTAGAGGAACAACCAAAGGGAGGTAGATTTGGTAGCTAAAAGCCTAAGGCAAAGTGAGATCCATTAATAGCTTCAGTTCATTTGTCTGGCAAGAACGTAATTGGCTTGAATGAGATTCAAATATATCTGATCTTTTACCCATTTAAAAAAAAAAAAAACCAAAACAGATTAGCTTCATTGGTGACTTACACATGATTTCATGGCTTATCAGACTCAAGGGATAACAGGATTTTTAAAAGATTAAAACCTCAACTTAACTCAGCTAATTGGTTTTCCAATTACATACATTATTTTTAAGAAGCTGCTGCTAAGACAACTAGTTTCAGAATAAGTTTGCAGAAGTACCCGAAGTGAGTGTCTAAACATGACACCACTGATGGTGGACCCTCTGGTTTTATTTTAAAATACTCTGAACTTTATTCAATGTGTTTTTAAGTCCCACTATTGCTCAGTGTTTTGGCATGGCTGAGCACAGGATGCACAGCAATGATGTGTATCCTAGCTGGTTCTTTCTTGAGATAGGACTCTGTTTCCCTCCACTGACAGATCTTTAAATCAATACAGGACTTTTCCATCAAGATGGAAGACAAAGCACATGAAAATCTGCTAGCATCTGTGCTAGGCTATAGAGGTTTATCAAAAGATGTACAGTATGCCAGCAAGGAAAGAGGAGAAGAAAGCAGCATAAAAAAAGAAACAATATTCTTTGTATTTTTAACCTGTTTGTGCAAGGATCATGGGAAATGCCCATTATACTTCACAAGTAGAATCTGTTTCTTTCATTTGATTATGATGTTTTTTCGCTCAGAGAGTTCAAAGGAACTTATGTATCTGCACCAGCTCACTGAAAATCCACAGAAAGGCAGGCAATGCCTTTCAAACTAAAAACCCCATCAAACTAACAACACCTTTGAAGTTGTTCCTCTGCCCAAGGTATTCAAAACCCTTGGTAGTGGAGAACAGGATTTCCTGGTAGGAAGCTCTGTGTATCTTCATAATACACAGGACATTAGGCCAGATGAAAACCTGACCTTTGAGATGAAGAAGGAAGAGTTTGGCTCTGTGGGGAAACAAAGTGAATCCTAGCTTAGACAGAGGCGAGAGTATTTGTAATCAGTTAGGCCTGACAGAGCTGCGAGGGAAATACAAAGCCCAAGGCTTAGATGAAGGTACGCCTTTGGTTCCTTTTAGATCTCTTCCCTGCACGCTACCTTTGTACAAATAATTCAATAATACACTGTTATGAGGATACCATTTGATAGTAGTAATGTCACTTGCCGGGACACAGCTTCTAGAGCAAAATCTCTAACAGGAGACCACAACACAAAGGTTCTCCTTGAGAAAAATACATCAGTAAACTCCCTATCTGAGAATCACAGAATTGCAAATGATATTCTGAAGTCTGTGGGAGCGGAGGCCCTCCTTGCAAAGATATTCTTGAGAAAGGCTGAAAAGAGATGGTGTAGCTAAAACTGCTGCTATCATATTGTTAAAAAACACGGAAGTATTCCTTTCAATGTTGCTTAAATCTTGTCCACATAGCAAAGTCAGGCTATCTAAAAATATATTTAAGTTTCACAGTTCACCTTCAAAAGCAACAGAAAAAAGGTAATATCTTAAATGGGTAAGTTATTCTATATATACTTTATCTTTGCGTGTAAAGTCTAGATGACCTTGTGGACACAGTACCATAAAACACTTTGGACTCTATTCGTCACATTACTACTTTGGCATTTCATTATACACAAAACCAAGCAAGCTGCCAATCTAAACTCAGTTGCTTACTGACCTACTCAACAGAAAGGTCAGTCATCCTCCTCAAATCATCTTCTTCATTTACACATCTGGATCACTGTGATATTTATCAGGAGTTGATCACAATCATCTACAAGCAGCTGAGTTATCATCCATGAATAATAACAGCACTTTGCAAGTTTTGTGACTTGGATTTCTAACTCCCCCAAACTTTCCAAAGTATCTGTGTTTTTTCCTACTAGTTCTTCCATATTTTGGAAGGTCTCTTGGATTTGAAAGCATCTAATAAAAAATGCTTCAGGGAAACAAATAGTTTTATTTTCTGTGAGGGCCTTCTAAAACATCTTTACTCCTTAAATAAAGCACTATGTTTACAGATTCTCCACATTCATTGCTCTGTTTTGCTTTAGTCTTTTTGTGCTATATCGTACTAGTGATCCTCCTTGCCGAGGTTTGCAAAAGCACACAATGATCCTACATTTGACTGTTTCATTTAGCTGCTTCACTCTTAAAGACTCCTTTGTGTCTGCTAGTATTTATCCCTTCTATGCAGTTGTAGATTTAAGGTAGATTTTTTTACTCCTCCTGTATATTTTCGTATTTCTTTTACCCACTCACAAAGACTTTTAAAAGTTCTCAAAAAATATTGCCAATTGAAAGCTTATGCTATCAGCATGATTTTCAACACATTTTATCTAGCCCTGTCTTATTATCCGAAATAGACATTTCATCTGCCGGAAATGTCTTGATGTCACTGTAAAATAAATCGTATTTTCAGATCATATTCTTTACTCCTGTTATAAGCAGCTAGAATTCAGCTAGATATAAATGTATGCATTCACTTTTCTAAAACCTTCCGAACAACCCAATTTCTCTTTAAAATGATTAAAAGTGCCGGCTGGAGTTTGTCTAAGAGCATATCTATTGTCATTCAGAAATGGAAAATCCACTTTTTTTCTCATACCCACAAGAAAATAATCATGTCCTTTAACTGGAGAAAAATTTTTTAATAATAGCCCCAGCAGCCTTTGCATTAAGCAGTGCCCACTCTTCAGCTGAGCTCCCTAAGTAATTATGTGGAAATGGCCGTTATTATTAGCTTAGGTTGATCCGCCTTTGCATTTATGGTTAAATTTGTATCATACAAAATCAACATTTCCATTTGCATCTTTAATGTTCTCTCTACATTCAAATGTTTTCCACAGTTTTTGTTTTCTTATGGATTGGATATTTATCTTCTACTTAAGCACTTTACATAGTTTTCACAGATTCTGTATTTATCTATCTGAAGGTGAATTTTCTTCAAAGTCTGCTTTGTTTTTCTAATAGATAGATAAAAATTTATTCTATTTTTCTGTAAACTAGGACAATGTTAACCCAGACAAGAGAATCAATTGTTTTACTACTGTAGAAGTGTTGCTATTATAAAAGAGGCAATTAAGTTTGGCGTGGCTTCTAAGTGCATTTCACATTTCATTTAATAAACATGAGTTATGGACATACGGACATATAATTTAAGAGAGTGCTACCATGGTCTGAACTGCTACTGAAAGCCAGGCTCAAAGTCTTCAGCAGACCAAACCTAAGACCAATTTCAGATTTAATTGACTGTATTTATTGAGGCTACCTTGCCTGTTGTAAAGTATATCATATGAAGATATCTATTTAGTGATTTACTCTCAATATACACCACAATAATTTCTTAGGTCAAAGCGTTTAAACAAGACCTTTAAAAATGCTTCAGTTTACCTTCTAACTGGCCTAACAGAACTTAAATGGCCTAATCCTATGGTAGAAGGCTCAGTATGGATCTTTTTCCAGGATTCAGAGTCTAGGCATTACACCAAAAACCACACACCTACCTCCGGGAAAGGCTCATGCACCTTCAAACAATCTGGCTCTCTTGCAGAAACACTTGGAAGAAATGTAACTAGGACAAAAATAAAAAGGCATTGATGTTATAACTATCACTTCCTTCTAAAATTCTCAGGAATAATCTTCTCACCCACACAATCCTAAAACCAGAGCGATTAATGTATTCCATCCACGTATAAATTATTATCTGACTGCAAAAATACGTTTTTGCCTCAGAAGCAAGCTAGAATCACCACAGGAAAACCTGAGTTCAGCCCCACAGGTGGTGCTTAGTTAACCCAAGGGATTAACTGGTCCTGCTGAAGCACGATTCAGCAGGGCCTGCAACACCCCATTCCTCAGATTTTCCAGGCCTGCTCAGGAGTGAGCATGAACTGCATCTCAGCACAGGGGAAGTGCAGTACAACTAGCCAGCATGACTGAGAGGGGAAATGCCTGCTGGTTCACCCGATTTTGTAAGAGAGACATCCAGCTACTAGAAAGGCAGGACTTTTTGCCATTCACTCACGTTCTCCCACTGCTGCTGGGGCTGAGAGCTTGAGAAAGCCCAGCGCTGACTGACCTGAGCAGCAGAGCAAAATCCATCTGCTGAGAGGCCATAGGGTGTTATCGGAAGCTGCACGGGGCAACTGGAGCTGCTGGTGCTCAGGGAGGGGCGAGCTGGGGACTTGATGGAGGCTGGCGGAGCTGCGCTGCCACAACACAAATGTGGGATGAGCTGTGGCGTAAAGAGATACTCTTCAGCTTGTAGTGTTGTACTAATTACCCTAATTTCCTTCCATCCGGTTTCGGCATCGCTCATCACCAAGGGGAGGATCTGCTTTTATATAAAAGCACAGAGTCCCTTCTATGTCCTAGCTTGTAAAGCTATTTACAGAACCATCTGAACCAATCCCTTAGTCACCCTAAGCTCTGTAAGGGAAGCATGTATGTGAGAAAATCTTGTGTTGAAAGTCTTAGAGTAAGGAAGAGCTCCAGGCCCTGGAGTTCAGAGCCTGAGAAAGGACTGGGATTGACTATTAGTGTACATCATGGACAATGGTGGTATTGTATCATCATAAACCATTTTAGCCACATTACTATAAAAAATAAACTGAGAATATTTTGTGGTGCCTTGTGCTTACTTCCTTTTGTGTTTGTTGTTGTTTGATTTGAACAATTTGGTAATTCATCATTAGTCTTCCAATCTCAGAGAGATTTTACCCTCCAAAGGGGTGAGAGCAATGAACAATGTAAATGGCACAAAATAAATGCTACAGCAGAAGGACATAAAAGCAACGCTTGTGGTGTGACTGCTGGAAGGGGTTATTTTACTAGATTGGGCTTTTCTTGGTTGATATTTTTCATGAGTTGTTACTTTAGAGTCTGTTTTCAAAATTTATTTACTCTAGTCAATCTGTTATCGTAGATGTGAACATGTCCACTTCCTTGCTCTCTCCCTGCTAGAACAAGCCTTAAACTTTCAAGAGTTTAAGTTTAGGATAATGTACAGAAAAGAAATTCTAATGTAGGTAGATGTTGTAACTGCAAACCATTAACGTTTTACAGATCTGTCAGCACTGACTATTTAACAGCAATGCCTGTCAGACATTGTAGTTTTGTGAAAACAATTAGTATTTGTACAATGTTATCAGATCCAAATATGAAAATATTTCTCAGAAATTTCTGGGAATGGTTATGAATTAGCAAACATAATACTCCTCAAATACAGGAAGCAAGTTCAATCGCAAACCATTCCTGCAGCATAACTTTCGAAGGTAGAGGTAAAAAATAGAAAGACAGACAAAAAAAGAACTAGACATCTTCTAAATGCCTATGATTCAACCTCCTTCAACAGAAAGCCTGAAAACAGAGCTGTCCCATTTTCTTAAGTCAGTTAAGAAAACTGGGGTTTGCATGTAGACAGGTCTGATTTCCAAACGTGATGACACGTATTACTTATGATGGCAGCATTAGAGAAGCATACAGAATGCACTGCACTCCTGGCACCAGTCCAGGTCTCCTTGGGAGCCCCTGTTGATGTACACGCTGCCAGGAACGACCTAGATATCGCTAACAGAGAAAGCCAGGAAAGAGCTCCCCTTCCCAAAAAGAGAACATAATAATTTTCAAACAAAGAAGTATCTGTATCGCATTTCCTTTCCACTAACTCTTAAGCATTCTCAGTGTATAGACTTGCTTTCACATTTTCATTGTCAAAAAGAAAAAAGAAAAGGTTTTTTTAAAATGATTTTTTTAAAAATACCTAAGTCAAACTGCTCTAGAGAGTCGTATACATCAGTATATTAAGAATAAAATGCTTATGATAGAAACTGTTAGTCTTACTGATTTGCTAGGGTTTTTTGGAATAGAGACTATAGTCAGGTTTTTACTTGGCTTGGTGAACACTTCCACATATGGGAGTCTTAAGACATCTGTGAATCAAGACTGAATATCATCTCCCCATTTGACTATCCCTAGCAATAAATACTATGCTCTGTAACAAATGCTGTTCAAATCTGGCCTGAGATCTACCATCTGCAAATACCCAGGCGATGTTTGCGTATGAGTGAATTTCAGCACATGCAATTCTTTGCAAGACGAGAGCTTATGTTAACATTACAACTCCTACAAGTCCTTGTCTTGACTGGCACATCCAGACATAATTTATTACTAAAGTTAAAAAATCCACAGACGTAGGCTCAATACTCTGTACTTTAAGAGAATTTGAGCTCAAATACTGGAAGCAGTTCTCCAATCCGAACACTCCATCTATTTTGTTTCTCTTCTCCCTTTTTTCCCCCCACTTCTGTTTTTGCACATTTCCAGAAAAACAGCAAGAAGCCGCATCAGTTCAGTCATATTTCCTCATAAAAGACTAATTTAGCTGTTAGATGTGGCAATGTGCTCTGAGTTGAACTTCTGCTGCTGCTGCTTACCTTATTTAAATATATCAACAAAACTGTTTCTCATCTATATTTATAAAGCAAGAGAAAATAATGGTGTAGCTCTTCCACTGAGTAAATGAAATAATAGCAACCATATAAATACAGATCACAGATGAATTAGGTGAACCCCTTCGTTCTAATTGAATATTCACTTGATGAGTCATATCACTTCCTTCCAAGGAAAACCCCACCGTAGGAGAACAATAGACAAGGAGATCGTGCAAACACAGAGATCTTTCTTGGCAGACATTTCTCCCCACTCTCCTCTCTCTGGGACAGGAATGAAACAGTTGTGGATTTTAGATGCTTTAGAAATTTGCAGTTTGAAAATTCTTCCTAACAGCTAATGTAAATAATTTCTGCTCAAACCTAAGGATATAATTTCTTCCTATATTCACCTCAGAAATGGAAAACAAGTAATTCCTTTTTGTTTTCCTATAGCCATTTAAATATTTGCAGTTCTGGTGTGCCCCTCTTGTTCCTTCTTCTTTCTCTATTCTTCCTTCTCTTTCTTTCTTAAACACATTTTTTTTTTTCCCTTTGGTCAGCTAAATATGGGCTAATATGGCCAATTCAATCATATTTTCTTCACAGATTATTGTGCTTTTCATATTAAAATAGTCCTTTAAATAATTTGCAGATTTTACAAAATGGCAATAGATGATCTGAAGACTTAAAATCACAAGGTTTGTACTGAGCCCAATTGTACAGTTTTGTTGAAGCTACAGGGTTTGGCAGATTTAACCACAGGCTTCCAGGGAAGCAGCGTTTGCTTGAATATTTATGAAACTCTTTGGTTCAGACCTATTGGATGCCCTATTTAAAATTCTTATCTACAGGTCTGTACTCTGCTAGCATCTGCATTAAAACAGAAAATTACAAACAGCTTACCACACACGGGAATGCACTGGGACATCATCTCTTCTGAAATATTCCCAGTTAAAGTAGGTGTATGTCGTGACAACTCCCTATGTTCTAGAATAAATTTTGGCAGGTGTGATGTTTGAGATCATCCTGAATAACAAAGCTAAACTCCAGGAGAAGAAAAAATGTGAACGTTTATTACATGAGAATATCTTGCTGATTTAAAAATGCAGTTTTATCACATCCTACGCAGAAACAAGCCTACCAGTGAATCCTGCTAGCTTCTATCAATACCTCTGATTATGCAGGTTTCTTATTTCACCTTTCATTCTATCCCTCAACTTCGTCCTGAAAAATGTTGTCACCATGCTGTAGCTATGCTGCAGCTATGCTGCTTGTTGCTGTGAGAACCAGCTATGGTAAATAGGACATTAATCCCTTCTGTCTGTCATTTATTCTAGGCAGGTGGAACAAAGCATCTATGTATATATGTAATATAGATTTAAATCCTGAGTGGAGTCTTTGTTTCATAAAGGCACTTTTCTACCATGTAACAGCATCAGAACTTCAGGAAAGCTTCAATTCAGCCTGGGGTCCCTGAGGGGTAGCCTGAGCTACCCCTCATCACACCTCTCCACCCCGGCAGGGCTGGTGAGGAAGACCACTCCTAGGCTGTCATCTGAGGGCCTGAGCAGTAAGCCGTGATGGTCCGTTGGCTAAGCAGCCATAACTTAAGGAGACCTCTTTGGCCATTTGGTTTCACTGGGTGCTAAAGACCCGGGAGGATATAGAAATGGCTTGTAGCTACCTTAACCATGCCATCTCCATTGCTCCTCTCGGACTACAAGTAAGAGGCTGTTTTATGCACACCAAATAATTGCTGGGCTTTAGATACACAAAGTCATGCTAGGTTTAAATAGGTGTAATACGTCCCTTCCCCAGCCCCAAGGACTATGGAGTTATACACTTATAAATATGTTTACATCGCTAGGGAGATGCAGGATTGGATACACTCTCTCGAAGCAAGACCTGTTTGCAGGATCTTATCCCCACCTTCTCTGGGGGAGGAATAAGGCAGTGGCTGAACATTATGTTCTGGGCTCTGTAACATGGATGTTCTGTAATGGCTAACACCTCCACTGTGGGGGAATTCCTCCTTATGTCTTACAAGTACAGAAAATTCCTTATTTTTATCTTCAAAAAATAAAAAAAAAAAAAAAGAAAACCAAAGAAAACTGTTTCAAAAAGCTATTTGCATCAGAGCCATCTCATTCTTATGCTCAGAATTGTATTCTCTTTCCCAAACATAAAATGCCACAATCTGGGAATTAAAATTAAACCATCAGGCTTAATTGAATGGTACAATTGCATTTAAAGTGCACACACACACACAGAGATATAAAACCTAACTTCCTTCATGCTCCTTCACCCACTTAAATGCACAGTGCAAGTTAAAAAATGGCAGGGCTTCTTTAGAGAACTAATCAATGCTGATGCATAATCTTTTTTTCAGTTGAGATAACTGGCCCTTCCATTTCCTCTCCTTTTATTGCAGATACCTACTCATAGTTTGTTGAGGGTTTTTTTCCTCAAACCTTTTGAACAAAAGTCTCAGCTCAGATGGGTTTTCTCAAGTTCTGTGCAGTTCTACTTATTACTGAAAATCCAGAATTTAAAATTGCTTATCCAAGTGTTAACCAAATTTCCCAATCAACCTTCTCTTTTCTCTCAGAATCATTCCTTTTTTCTTATTTTTTCTACCACAGAATTCCATTATTGTATCAGTGGGATGTGAAAATAGAGCTCTTGCAATCTCTCTCATGCTTATATAGTAGAACTGCAGATGGCTCCAATTCAGCCCCTGCTAAAATAATAGAAGGTAAATTGCAATACCCACATAATTCCACATGAGCAGAAAATGGCAGTTTTGTTTGCTTCATCGGCAAACCTGATGGTACAATTTCATATGCATACAGAAAATTAGGTAATCCTTTTGTTTTAAGTCTTTCATAGCCCTTCATTGTTTCATCATTTTCATTGAAAACAGCTGGTAATCTCCATCAATGAAAACTGGGTTTGTTTTATTATTATTATTATTTTCTGTTCAACAGGCTTGTTAAGATATGCTGTGAATCATTTAAAAGGCCTGTATAAGCCAGATATATTGACATTAAAATAAAAGGAAGACCTTTCGCTTGCAGATAGTAAGGTAAAGTATTAAATATTAAAGTTGATTTACTGAAAGGCTTAACGTATATGACAGCCCAAATCAGCTAAGAGAATGAAAATAAATTGTATTATATTGTTTGTGAAGAGAGCTGACAGAGGTAAAAACACTTTTACATGATGGCTCTTTAAAAATATAGATAAAAAAAAAGGATTGGTCGATTAATCTCCATAGCATTTTGGGTCTTGTTCCAGCAGTGACACAAGTGTAAGGGGGAACAGGGACAGGCAGAATAAGGAAATGCACTTAGAGGATAATGGGTTCCATTGGCCAGGTGAAAAAGTAAGCCCTTATTGTTATTAAAGTCTCTTACACTGCTGTTCCTCTTGCTGTTAATGGACCAACTGTAAAAATTCACATGAAAAAATATACCATTTTATTTACTAAATGACATGCAGTTCTACGTGTAATTCATAAGGCAAATTCTACACTTTTATGCAGGAGTTTCTATTTAAATTCAGCATGCTACACTTTTCTTTGATCATTTTATCATATCCATGTCCTATGATAAAAGGTAATCCAAATTGAATACATATGTAGTTATGTATATAGTCCAAATGTAAAATTCCACCTCCAAACTAATAACAATGACATTCTTTAAGTGTTTTAATCCCAGTAAGATGTCAGATGTCTGGTGTGAGCTGGCATTCAAAGAGGGTTGGCTATGCACATGGCAATGAGGCCATCTAGCAGTTACGTTAAACCATGTTAAGAAGAGGGAGAGGGATTTTAATGGACAGGTGTGCTTCTGGCTTCAATACCTATTTCAGTCACTACCTAATGGGGGTTGGGAATCATTTTTCATAATTCTACAGAGATTTTCTTCTTCTGAAGGGTCTGGCTCTGAGCACTGCAGGGAGCTGAATGATACGTCTACATCACCGCTCTTTTCTGGGAATGACGACAGAGGCGGCTGCACTGAAATCGCTAAGGAAGCATGGCAGAATGTGATCTTTAACAAACAGGTTTATACAAGTAAGAGCTGAGGACCCTACCTCTCTAGTCAAGTAAACTTCAATCCCACTGTGACTGTAAGACTAAGACTCTGAATTAGGATATTTGATTTGCATTAAGTCATAAACCCACTGTATTTGCTCCTCCTCATAGCCCATTGCTTTATAAGCTTTACTCACATTTTAAGACAGATTCTCAGTGTGGGAGTAAAATGTGATGGCAAGGGAGTTCCTCATTTGAACCTGCTCTAAGCAGGTGCAAGTAGGAACACCAGATGCAGGCAGCAGAATCAGCCCTATATGCTTTTTGTACCTGTCTCTAGCTTGTAATCCTATTGAGAACACTAACGTAACTTTTTGAAAAGAGAGAATACCAGTTCTTTCAGAGTTTTCTTTCATCTTATCAATCACATTACTACTCCAGGCCAGTTTCTTCTAAAATGGATGCTTCAAAAACTTTGAATTAGGTTTCATAGAAGAATACAACCCTGCTTATGAAATTAAATATACCTAGGGATTCTGTATACTTGCTTTCTTCCCTGCTATTGCATGATTAATCGATGACTCTTTCTGTTGTTTTCCCCCCTGAGATTTCAATACCTCATATTTGAAAATATTATTTTTGCTCTGCTCATACCAGACAAAAAAATAAATAATTCTGTCTCTATGATTTTTGTCCCGTGTCCTCTTTCCTAATGAGCGGTTTTCATGTTAAGATGGCTCTGTTGTAAAAATACTATTTTTGCTGTTGTTCCCGTATTCTCGCTCTCTAGACATCTAAGGGAGGAACCACGATGAATATAGGTGAAGTGCAAAGAACTTGGTGCACAGAAATGCCATGTTCCTGGTAGATCTGTCCTTGGTGTAAAAGTCCTTTGGCACAAAGCTAGTACGGCAGCCCTACTATATCCTCTGTCCATTCCAGATCTCTGGGCAGGAACAGCAAGTTGCTTGGGAAGATGGTCTATTTTCCAACTTTCCCAGCCTCTAGCTCGAGATGCAATTCGTGAGCAAACTCCTCTATTTCAAGGAGCTATAGAACTGCAGGGGTGGAAAATGCCAGTTCACATTTTTTCTTGATAGTCTGTCACCATGGAAACCTGTAACATCCTAGAGTTACCAAGTAAGTTATCAGCTGGGTAAATTGTTGGGTAAACTTCCAGCACATATAACAGCAAAAACTGGGTAGTTGGATTTTTTTCCCAGTTCAGTTTCTTTCACTGTTCAGCTAAACAGTCTTCCTCTTTTCCCCTTTGGCAAAATGTATAAAACCATTCAGAGAGTTCACAGTTAATAAAAACCATCAGTGGTCTCATACCAGACACAAGTGCATGTTCTGGTCTTCTTGCATACCTAAATTCAATACAAATTTTAGATTCATCATGTTTATCTTGTAAAGGAACATAGCTGTTACCTGGGGACCTCAGCAGCCCTCTCCCACAACATGCAGTGTCTGCCTGGGTACCCTCATGGGCTGTCAGTGCTAGTGCTGGTCTCCACACAAACCCACAGCTCCCCTCTGACCAGTGGCAAGCGCTCAAATATTAGGAAATAGCACAAAGAGTAGCAGCAAGCAGGGAAGATCACTCGTAAGCAATAGGGGTTTTATATCATTAACATGAAATTTCCCTGGTTTATCTTCTTTCAAACTTCAGACTACATCTGCTGTATGCTATATTAGAGGCTTCAAGTACTTTGTATAAGGTGGGCTTGTGTTCCTTTTTCTTTGGGGTAAGGAATGGGAGGGAGAGTTATCTTTTCAGTGATATTGCTTATCTCACAAATATACTTAACTACTAACTGTAAAGTTGCTTTGCAAAATGCATCTTCTTGTGTCACTTAGGAATCATCCTTTTGGTGTGAAGGAAAGGAGAAGAGGTAGGAGGGGTGTCTGAGACTCCATCTCCAGAAAATGTTTCACTACAAAAGGTATTTTCCTCTACTGGAGGAGAGGATTACAAGGATTTTGTTCTGCAAAAATCTGCCTGAAGCAGAATTTCTGTGCTACAGGAAGGTCATTGCAAACGTAGACATTGAAAGTCAGCAAAAGAGAGCTTTTGCCGGAAGAGAGGAAGACGCTGTTTCCAGAACAGTATTGTTGCTTATTTTGACAAGTGAAATCCAACCTTGTTGCATTATCATTTGGAAAAAGTTGGCTATGCCTCAAGTTCCTCAAGTTCCCTCACCAGAATATCTAACGCTTAAATCACAGCTACTCCAGCCCGCCCTGACCCTTTGCAAGCACTGTTAAGGGCCTTCCATGCTCAATTATCAGAAAGTTAAGGGAAGGGAAGGGAGGGGAAAGGATGTGAAGCTGGACACCAGGAAGGACAGCAGCAGGGAGGGAAGGGGGTAGAATATTTGGTCCCTGGTTTTCAAATGGCCATAGTCCTGTCTGGGCCTGCCTGGAAAAAAACCCATTTGCATGCAGAAGGAAGAATTTTAAGTGAATTATTTTGCCTCCGAAATTGATCCAGTTTTCAGCAATGTGATTCCAGGCAGTCTTTTGCCCTTCCATTAGATGCAAAAGGAGCTAAGCAATAGCAGTTATCCCCGTAGTAGGATGGGGACATCATCTATTTCTGCCTCTCGCACATAAATACCCACTCCTAGTCATTTTTAAGTTCTCAGAAATTTTATAACAGCAGTGGTATAGTATAGATTTATACGCACACACAAACACACATTGTGTGTGGGTAGAGAGACCATGTAAACATCTGATGTTCATCTCACAGCTGAAGACCAGATTACCAAAAACTAATATTATTAAGATGCCAGATACTTTCTTCCACTGCACCATATAATGAGAAAGGAAATGATCTGGTGGGAAGGAGCCAGACATTCAGGGAGCCAGGAGAACAGAACAACAACTGTGCTCCTTCCTTTTCTGACAGCCCAATGACGTGGTGCCAGGCTCTGGTGGCTCATGGCCCAGGACTGCTTGAGAACAGATGGAATATAGCATGTTCCTTGCTGAAATTAAGGCAAGTAAGGGAAAAGGAAAGCAAAAGGAAATAAAGCTCAGATCAGTGCTTCCTGACCTGCACTTCCTCCACAGTGCTTGATCCAGAGCTCTTTGAAGTCTAAAGAAAGAGCCCCACTGATTTCAAATGGACTTGATTCAGAGCCCAAAGGAGGAGGAAAAAACATGTGGCACGGCAGAAAGCTCACTGGCATCATGGCTCTGTGGGGATGCACAGAGCTCTGCCCAGAGCCATGTGTGTTTATGAAATGTTCCCCTTCCTTGGTTTGCCCTTGAGACATGTTCCATCCAGCATAAACCAGTGAAAAGACTTAAAATACTGTTTAATTTGCGTATATTTGACAGAGAACACAAGTATTCTTCCAGAAGATTTGTGAGTCAAATAATGCTTTTTCCTCCCCTTATCTGGAATAAAAGAATATTTCCCCTTTTTCCTGGCAAAATGTTCCTGCAAGAACATTGTATTAACTTTGTATATTACTTGAAATTTTGTAGTGTTGTCTTTATATTTTTTACTGAACACAGTTATTACAATCAACATTTCTTTGGTCTTTTAAGACTGGTCTTGCTCCCTAACAACCACACTCAGTATCTCCACAGATGCACATTCATTTCGGTGTTCTATAGCTGGAAAGCATTTCATTTTTCCCCTCTAATAGCAATTTACTTTGATGTATTAAAAATGTCCATCAAAATCTCTGCAACCACAGCCATTATAAAAGACCTCAATATGTATGTGGCTTCATATCAAAAGAATTCTCACCAAAAAAAAAAAAAAAATCTATCATTTAAACTACCTCTTAGTCCAGTTTTATGTGTATCAGATGGTTAAAATAGCTCTCCAGAGCTTCATACATCATTCTGTCTTGGAAAATAACCAAACAATACTCCCTATTCTCCCTCCCCCAAAATAACGACACAACCTTCCTAAAAGACTCTGAAATAATAAATTATACATAGAACCCATTATGTATTCAAATATCACATGTTCTTCTGTGAGCAAGGTAGTAAGCGTGACATAGTGTGAGCGTTTAGCTCTGCGATGCTTCCAGAGGACTCCACACTGCCTGCTCTATGTCTCACAAATTATAGGGTCAAGGCCAAGAAAAGATGAGGAAAATTTAGGTGCAGGATGCATATAAGTACTCGCAATGAAAGCTGTGATAATGTCCTAAAGTCTATAGCCTTCTGTTTGACAAAATGATTAGAGGAGGTTTCAATGTCCAGTTGTCAGAAACTCCTCACTGCCTAAGCTGAACGCAAGGCGAGAAACAAACCGAGCAGCAGAATTATATACAAGTGACAACACATTCAATGGAACAAGAGCTGAGCAGACAGCATGGCTCACTCGGCATTCCTGCACAGACACACGTTTGAAATTGCAGATGGACAGGCAGCAAGGGCTTTGGAAGGGGCTCGAGGAAGGGTCCAATAGGCTAAAGAAGAAATTAAAATGCTGTATTTTAAAATGTGACAAACAAAAAAGCTTGATCAAAACTGCTGGTATGGCCAGCTTGCAGATGTAGCTGAAGTTTGGGCAAGGGGAAATCAAATGCCTCTGAGGCTACCAGTGAAGCAAAAAATTACATTAGGTTTACAGCCTGAAGCATATTTGTTAGTATTTAACAAATTATGTGCTTCATTTAAATACCTTTGCTGGTAGCCAAATAAATTAAAATCACCTCATTAGGCTTTGCATCAGTGAAGTTAAAAAATTAAAAGAGGCTTTTCTTACCTTCTGACTAGGTGTCTTTCTACTTAGTATACTCAGTGCCAGTAGGGACCTATGTCACGGAGGCCTTTTTCCATATAATTTGTCCTGAATGTCCTAGGTGTCCTGAACCTAGATGGTTATAAAGAAAGACAAGGCACACATATGATTTCAAAATATTGCCACAGTTCCACAATCAAAAATACGATCACTGTAATATCCGAAATGGAACGGCCTGAAGCATTTACAGCTCTGAAGGCCCACACGCTGCCCTCTGGTAAAGACAAAGAAATAGGCAAAGGCAAACATAGAGAACCGATTGTATTTCACCAGCATGCTGCATCAAATACAGGTATAGCCCTGCATGGGGGAAACAGGGAGGAGCCTGGACAACCAGCTTCTGCTCTTCACTTCTCCACCTACTTATAGCGTGACTTTGGGCAAGCTGTTTCATTACATGTGTTTTAGTTAACCTGTTTGTAACATGGAGATAAAGACACTCTAAGCCCAGATTCAGATTGTCTAATTTTCCCCTCAATTCCTTTGTAAAATATTTTTCCTGGTAAACCTTTCTGACGATCTTCAGCCAGCCAGTAGGAAACTTGATGTACAAAAACTGAGGTAGGAATTAGGCTATCTGAATTTAAGCCTTTAGCCTCTTTTGCGAAGTCTTCAATTTATGGAAAGGAAAAATACAGTATGAGTCACATATTACTATAGGTACATATGACCAGAGTTAGGCTGTCAACCTTGTATGCCCTACTTAAAGAAAAGCCCTGTTTCCATCATGATGGATAGGAAACAAAGACTATATATAGCACTTGCTAAGTATTTGCAACATTTGACCAACTCTGTTGAAAAAATCATGACAGAAGGAAAGTCAAATTCTTTTTTCTTATAAATAGTTCATTCTCTGTGGAAGGCAGTTTGGAGAAACCAAAACCTTTGCAAACTTGCATCGTGCAATAGGCATGTCAGAAAAAATATATATTATGACATTTTCTAAGTGAAGCATTTCGATTTTTAATTTGAAGTGTTATTTTGGGACCAGGTTTAGCACATTCAATTTTTAAAAAATATTTAGTGATGAATAAAAAGTTTTATTCAATAAAAAAAAATCTTTATTTCCTCACTCCCTAGGATTTAAGTTTTGGCATGGAACCAGAAATATTTTTGGTTCAGGTCACCCAGTAGCAGCCTCTCTGGAATGATTTGCACAGCCTTGCTTAGGGAATATTTGAAAACCTGCAGAAAATTTCTCCAACTGCACTGCATAAAAAAAAAATGAAGACTGCATAACTCATCATATATAACTAGCACCAATATGTCTCAACATTTAAGAAAATATTTAAGATTTGCTATTCCTAAGTGCTGATTTTCTGTTGAAGCTATAGCAGGACCATTTGCATACTTTTGATTAAATGTCTTCGTAAAGGCTTTGCCAAGTCAAGGTACATGAAGTAAATGATAACGAGAGAAAACTGTTGAATTACTTGACAGTTATCACAAAATTCTTTGAATAAATTACATGAACACTTTTACCTGTTATTGCCCTTTTGGCATGAAAGTCTTTACTTAAAACAGTTCCTCCTCTTTAATGAATTTGACTTGTGATGACTACTGATATCTCCTGTCTTCGCATTTTGGCATTCCTCTACAGTGGTGATAACCACTTACAAGGTCCTGATCAGTCTGACACCAAGCCAATGGTGAGAAATAAGGAATACAGACTTCCACCCATCAGCAGCAAAGGCAGTCAGGTAAAGCTACATTTCAAAGATGCTTTGCAGTAACAAAAATCAGTAGGAATAAATTAGCTAGCTGTATTGTCAGCAGTTACAAGTAAGTTAAGGCACCAATGTTAACTCCTTGCCAGTTTACTGGTCCAAAGCATGCAGTTATTTCTCGTTAGTGGAAGAGCCAGATGCTAGTTAGGGTGTTTGTGTTTCTGACGCTGTGCTCTGCTTGTTCCACTGCGGAAACCTTTTGTAAATAGAAAGCTGCCAAATGTATTAAACTTTTCATATCACTGTAATGTAGAATTAAGTTCGTTATGATTTGAATTAGGTGCATCAAAGTCATTGCGCTTAATCTGATCAGACTCATCATATGTTGCCCAGGTCAAGAAAGGCAATTTATGAAATGTGACACTGGAGATACCAGTAACATGTTATTGATCCCTCTCTTTTTCACTTTACTTCAGACTTATGAAGTATAATAGAGGTGTTGAAACAGTCACATTTCTGTTAAGTGTAACACCTCCCACAGCATGTTTAATTTTCAATTGCAATTCTCTACCTTACTTGCTATTTGGTGATTCTAAACTGTTCGTATCCAAAGCACCTATATAACCAGCACCATTTCGGCACACTTCCATTGGTATGTTATACAAATATTGAATTTGGATACATCTGTGGTGTTAGTCAGTTCTTCAGAATATCGTATTCGGAACTGAGCATGTATGAAAAACTAAGCACACTGTGTCAGCATGTGCTGTGAAATTATACGCAAACTAAAGCAAAAACTGGTGCTCGATCAACTATGGGATCTGTTTTCTCTTCACTGCTTTCAAGGAAAAGGGACAAAGCCATGGAAGAAGCACTACAGATGCTTAGTTTGGTAGGAAGTAACTCATCCCCATGTTCTTCAAGGAGTGACAACCAAGCTGTCCCCCAAAGATTACGATTTCCTGAGGTTGCTGTAAGCTGCAGTTTAGACCACACTGCCCTCTTCTCCCCTACCACTCCCGCCCTGACATACATTTTGGCCTGTGGAGCTCTGCAACCACGTGTCCAAAGCCACAAGTCCTGGCCTTTCCCCTTTGTCAAGTCAATGTTCAAACAACATCACAGATTCTGGTCTCTGCTTTGCCCATGAGATGCAGCATTTAGGCAGCATATGTGGGAATGAATAAATCAGAGCTGTTCCCTCTACATTCACATTTGCGGTACTCCCTTCCCATCTGGCAGGGAAATGTCCATTACCCCAATTCTTACCCTGGTTTGTGGCAAGACTGGGGTTGTGGGAGCACTGATAACTGTAAGAGATGCTATAGGCCAGTCTTTTATCTGTGGCTGCAAATAAATACAATTAAGGTACATCATAGATTTCTGACAGCAGTACTAGTTCTTTCTAAACTTGTCTACTCACTTTCCTGCAGTTGCCTTTTCTTTGGTGAGCAGAGCATCTAACTCAGCACATAGCAGCAAAACAAGAGGAAAAAGGTGACTCCCTAGCTAAGTAGGGGACAACAGAAAAAAATCTTCTGGATGGCTATCTCTCTCTCTGCTTAGCTTTACACACACACAGATGCACACTGTGATCTGAAACCAACAGTTCTGGATAATTTTAACCAGAAAATTTGTGAATGGTGCTACAGGTCTGGGGTGGGGGAAGTTGGACCTGCATTCCTCCAACCTCCCTCAGGATTGCAACAGAAAAACCATTATCCCTACCAACATTTGAGAGCAGAGTTCTAAGCTAGGGTCTGTAGAGTGACTTTAACCAGGCTGCCCACCCTACAGCCCTCTGCAGGACGCAGCTCACCAGCAGAATCCTTGCAGCTGCTTCAGCCTCCTGTTCTCCATCCGTCGGCCATGGGCTGTGGTACCTGGGCTTCAACCCCAGTACAGATGCATGCCTGGATGCAGAAGGGCCTTTCAGTGTCTCCACAACAGACTACCTGGTCCCCACCTGGTCAAAGACTGTGCACCACTTACTAGAGAGGAAAAAGGGAAAAGAAAAAGGAAAAAAAAAAAAGAGGAGGTGAAAAAAAGGAAAAAGATAAAAAGAAGAAAAGGGAAAAGTAAAAAGGAAACAAGGGAAAAATAAAAAATAAAAATGGAAAAAGGCAAAAAGATAAAATGGAAAAATAAAAAAGGGAAAACAGGAAAAAATGAAAAACAAACTAAAGGGAGAAGAAAAAAGGAGAAATTGATAGGAAAAAAAGGAGAAAGGAGAAAGGAAAAAAGGAAGGGAGGGAAACAGCAACAAAGAAAGGCCAACATCCTTTTAAACACAAGGAACCAGAGGTTAACTCAGGACATCAGAAAGGAGGACCAGAATGAGAGAAAAAAGAAAAAAAGGGGGGGGGGGGGGGGGGGGGGAGGGGGGCAAAAAAAGAAGTTTATTTCTACTGGCATATGCAAAACAAATACCATTTTCTATATGCTTCCAAAAAGACAGACAAACCTATCCTCAGTGGTTGCCTGAGTGAAAGAAAGGCAGCTGTACCACAGGGGTACTACAGCCATTAGCATTTTTGCCAGTTGATGAGAAAGCATTTCATACCGAAACGTGTAGGGTCAGCAGAACATAAGCATTAACTTATTGCCTGTCTGATTTTCATTTTTCATTTCAATGTTCTGAATTATTAATCTCCTCCTAGTCACTAGTTTAACTTCTTTTTTTTACTACTTTTTTTTTTTTTTTTTTAAAGTCTTTCTATCATGTTAAGTCTTTATACAATCTAAAAAAGTTCAGGGCTCTGAAGCAACCCTCCTAAGCATATCTATGAATATAGGCTACCTGAAGCGCAACGTAATAAACTTTTACCAAATGCAGTTACCATTCAGCACCAGCAGAACTGCAGATACATTCCTGCAGGAAGACATACAGTGTAGGCTCTGTGGTGCCTTCAGGAAAAAACAGTGTTCTGGGGAGGCAGAGGGAAGTGTAAAACATCAAGAGCAGTGGGCGGATTCAGTCTCCTTGCAGAAGACTGAGAAGCAGATGAAGGCAGCTGCCTGCTCAAAGGAACCTTCCTTCAAACCTATGGGTTTGTGCACCAAAGCCACGCCAAGGCTGCTGTGACAGCCACACCACCTGCAGACATGAAGCACCACAGCATGCACAGCACGGCTCACTATGCTGGATAGATTGCAACCGCATCTTCCACTGCAAGACTTTGGTATTATAAAAGTCACAGGCATGCTTCTCTCTGATTTTGGAAGTAATCCCTACTGACTTTGCAAATGCCTTTCATGGAACCACTCTTATAAATTTGACCAAAAGGGCTCGGGAAGTCTGTGCAGGGTCAGAAGCTGATGAGGCAGTTTGCAGTCCATGACCTTTATCTGTTAGAGATTGTAGTAAGGTCTTTGCTTTAGGGAACAAAGACACATGGCTGGGAAGAGAAGACGCTTAAGCTGTATTCAGAATGTTGCTGTTGCCAGAACATTTCAACACTTGAAAAAAAATTGTTTACCCCCTCACTGTTTTAAAGGTTTGAAAGTCTTCTGTGCTGAATGAGATTACCTCTTTATTTATTCATCTATTTTATAGATTAGCACAAGCCAAACTAAATATATAAATTGCATTCCAGAGGAAAAAACATTACATGCCTGGGGGAAAAAAAAACAAATGAGGGTGTTTACCTTAACTCTGCAATTTGAAAAAGCAAACTTGAGAAGAGTGATTAAAAGCACATGAAAGAGAAGGTGTGCCCTTTAAATACCAACTTTGAATTGCAGTGATGTGAATATGTAAATCTAATTATGCATATTTAAGGATTAGGTATTTTATTGAAACTGCCTTGATGTAAACTGCACAATCAGTTCTTTTATTAAGACTGATCATCAGTTTCCATTCTGGTATTTGTTAATAATAACCTACAAAATATCAGAGACTTACCATTTCTATAAGCACTGCACTGATGGCTTTACAGCACAGCTAGATTGAATACCCTAGTGCTCAGCTCCAGCATACTTGTGATATTATATTAATGCAGTCCGTGACCGGACTAAAAAATAGCTTAATTTTAGCCGTACAGAATAATATTTCTTAATATTAAATGGCAAGATATAATCCCATTAGATGAGATTTCCAATAATTTTGCCCTTCTTTCCAAACCAGTCCAAACAGCTTTATTGCAGTTAATTATAGCCCACTCTTCAGTTGACCAAGATGAGAGCCTATGTCTGACAACTGATGAGAGCAGCCCTGCTGTTTTTGGCTGAACCGCAGTCACCTCCTACATGCAGTGAGCGTACAGGCACACCTATACCCCACTGCCTTCTCAGCTCAGAGGACAGCACTTGTGCAGAAGTCAAGTAGCCGCTGGGCTCGCTGCCTGTGCCTCAGCTCTCAGCAAGGCAGCTGGGTTTCACTGGACAGAACAACTACCCCTCCAGCCACTGGTTTATCTTAGGGCTTAGTCCAGCTCCACTGCTGTAAAGATATTGTAGTAACATGTTTGTCTAATTTCTTCTCTGAATTTGACTTCAGCATCCAGTCACTGATCCTCATTACACCTTCCTCATAAGATTAAACCACCCTTTAATGTTTACTGTTTCCTTCTCTGAAGACATCGATGCGCAGGACAGTTCAAGCAGGGCAAAGGAGACACCGTATCATTTTAGCCAGTCAGTTACAGGACTATCCTCATTATTTTGCCTTACAGAAAAGCCCAAAGCATCTGGATCAGAATCTGCCCACTACGGAGGTGCGAGAGATCCGTGCCAAGAAATGTTTAAAAAAATTGTTTCTTTCCCACTGTGTCTCTCCATTTCCTTCATCTGAAAACTGAATACTTTCTCTCCATTGCTTCCTGTAATGACTTCTTTTCATTTTCCAGAACAAGACAAACTGCAGTTCTCTAATGACAACACACTTCTCGCATGTATGTAGCCCCAGATAGCCAGGACATTTTGTAGACTATTGACAGCATTGTAAATTTCTGCAACTTAAAAAGAATATTAAGTATAATGAAGTCCATGGTAAAGCCCCAGTACTAGAGTTAAGAGATTGCAAGAGGATTTGAGCTTTTACTAAAACTTACATGTGTAGAAGCTGTACATGCCAGAAGAAACACACTCTATCACAAGCAAAATGGCAGGGAACACAAACTTACTATTCATTGTACTTAAAATTTCCATTTGTAGGGCCTTTTACAATTATTCAGGACTGGCTTTTGAATTCTGAACATTTTCTCTTTGGCAATACTGAATAAAGGTAAATTAATCAAACTGAAGAAATATCTCACATGAGACCAAGACTAACATGCATATTATAATGAGGGGAAAAAATATAACAGCAAGGAAAAAGCTAGGTTGTGTTTATTTCGTGTTTGGAGGGAAAAATCAGGTCCATCTTAATTCAATCTAAACCATTTTGCCTATCTCAGAAATAAAGGTTTAAGGGCAACCTTTCTAAAATTTAAAAGGAAAAGATTTCACAGACTGTTAAGCTTCATCTTCTGAACATCTTTTCTAGAACACTACACTAGTAATACTGAAATCCTCAACTTTCTCTTTCACTGAATTAATTACTTGTCATATTTCAAGTATCCATGCATAGTACTTTGAATCAAAGGTGCTCCATAGAGCTCTACAATCATTTACATGAACAATTACAGAATCACAGAATGGTTGGGGTTCGAAGGGACCTCTGAATATCATCTTGTCCAACCCCCCTGCTTGAGCAGGTTCAACTAGAGCAGGGTGCACAGGACTGCGTCCAGGTGGGTTTTGAATACTTACAGAGAAGGAGATTCCACAACCTCTCTGGGCAGCCTGTTCCAATGCTCTGCCACCCTCACAGTAAAGAAGTTTTTTCTCATGTTCAGCTGGAACTTCCTGTGTTCTAATTTGTGCCCATTGCCCCTTGTCCTGTCGTTGGGCACCGCTGAGAAGAGCCTGGCCCCATCCTCTTNTGCATGCCAGGACACCGTTGGCCTTCTTGGCCACAAGGGCACAGTGCTGGCTCATGATCAGCCTGCTGTCCACCAGCACTCCCAGGTCCTTCTCAGCAGAGCTACTTTCCAGCAGGTCAACCCCCAACCTATACCGGTGTGTGGGGTTGTTTCTCCCCAGGTGCAGGACCTTACACTTGCTCTTGTTGAATTTCATTCGGTTCCCCTCGGCCCAGCTCTCCAGCCTGTCCAGGTCTCGCTGGATGGCAGCGCAGCCTTCTGGCGTATCAGCCACTCCTCCCAGTTTGGTATCATCAGCAAACTTGCTGAGGGCACACTCTAACCCTTCGTCCAGGTCATTGATGAATACATTGAACAGGACTGGACCCAGTACAGACCCCCGGGGAACACTGCTAGGTACGGGCCTCCAACCAGACTCTGTGCCGTTGATCTTTTGCAGCCAAATTCGATTTTATACAGAGGTACTCACTCTCACACAGTTATTTAACAATCAGAGCCCACATGAAAAAAGTAGAGGAAACCTGAAACAAGTCTTATTGTTGACTATTTTTGACAGCTGATCTACAGATGCAGTTACCATGCACATTTCTAAACGGGGGAGAAAATTGTAGTAAGATGACTCACCGATGCTCTTGGTGTGGGGTTTCCTCTTCATACCACAGGAATAGAGGGTGATTAAAAGAAATGGAGAAGAGACCAGAATCAAGACTGGAAACATGAAACACGCAACACGCAAGGTCCTAGTTTCTGCTAAGCGACAAAGTTCCACACAAAACCCAGGCTTTACCTCTCAAACTGCAAGCCATTAGTATCACATTAAGCAACTTTAACTACAGCACTCAGAAACCAATGGGACAGCAAAAGAAAAACACCAGGTAGAACATGCAGGCACAGCACTGAGACCCCCCTGGAAACTTGCACACCTTTTCCAGAGTTTCAGAGCCTTTGGCTCAAAACTCGGTGTGGATGAAGGAGCAGGGCAATGTCTATATAAGACTACTCTTCGCACTGGCTCCAGTTCTAAGTCAAGAAAGGGAAAGCTGTATTTCTATTTCTGCATTATCTTGAAATCTTCAGAGATTTCCTGGCAGAAATGGACATGGGCATTTACAAGTCTCCCATCCTGCTGTGGCTTCTGCTCCATTCCTATGCCTACACGTGTGTCCATGGCAGGTGGCCTGCTGCAAAAGGAAGGTGGTGATGTCTTGTCCCCCATGGGCAAGAGGGATCGGGCTCACTGACAGCTACAGGGATAGTGGTTCGTGGGAGCAAAACTCAATTCCCTTTAAGACCCTCAACTTTGTAGGAATTTCAAGGCTAAGGCAGAACAGGATAGGATTTTGCAAGGAGATCATTATTTGGAGGTTTTAGTACTCTCCCTCCACCCACACCTGAGAAGAGGAAGAGTTTGGTTCTTTCTGGTCCTTCTCTTATCTCAGCAGCTTAGAAATAAAAATAACTGGACATTAGAGATGTCAGGTCAGGAGCGGAAAATCATTCTGACTAGGCCAGAATGCCAGGCCATCAGTCCTCTGAAATAACAACATGCTAGAGTTTATAAGTTAAAATATCTGAGGCAAGAAAAAAACCCAACAGCCCTGTTTATCTCACAGTTTATTTTTAAAACACCATACTGACCAAATTCCTTCGTGAATCATACAGAGGGCAGAAACTGTCCTATAAATTACTGCAGCACCAAAAAAGTCAGTTCATATTGATAGGACATACCACCTTTACATACATATGAGTGCACTGCTTGGTCCACTAAGTTTGCATCCCACGCCTTAAAAAGACATGCGGCTGCTGGAGGTCAGCTTTGGCTTATGTTTGCTCCTGTAGCCTCAGGGCAAGATGGTCTATTTGAATCCAGGTGGCAGATGAGAACATTGGTGCTCTGTTCCCCCATTCCTGTCAGTGATACTCAGGCCCCTCTGAGACAAAGCTCCCCCTCATCCGCAACAGAGATTTTACCTGGAAAGGTATGGACAGGGTGGACTGGGATAAAGACAGGAATTTAGGTCTGCGGTAAGATCTGAAGCATTAAATATACTTACTGTTTCACTGGCAACCTTGATTGCAACAAAGACGGGTCAGGCGGAGAAAAACCTAGAACACAGTTTTGCTCCGTGTAGAACTGTAAAAGAGATTTCAGTGGAAGGTCTTTTAGGTGCCTCACGTATGCCCTTGGCGACGATGGCACCTGATGAAGCAAGAGGCATCTCCCTAGCTCAGGGCCAGGGTTTGCTCACAGCAGCTTGTGGCTGAGGGTGGCCGGGGTCAGCAGTTTCACACAGCCATTTCCTGAAGCTTCTCTTGCCTTTCTCCTCGACCTTCAGACTGGTGCACAGCCACCATATTGACATACGTCTACTTTAAATTCCTACTGATTATGATATTCTCACTTCACTGCCCTCGAATGCAGCTGAATTAAGACACCAGGGTAATAAATGGGCTACCATATTAACAGTGATGTATCTCCCTGTTCTATAGAGCCAACGTCAGACTAATTTTCATGTGGAAGTCATACTGTCACTAGACTTCACTGCCATTAATAATCAGTTAAACATTAATTAATAGGCATTTAAACTTTTACTAGGACATGTTTAGTGAAAAATTTTCCACTGGCAGAATAGTAATTGGCTTTCTAAATTTCACAGATCCCTTAAAAATGATCTTTTCTATCTGCATGCCCCATTGCTCCACCATTTTAATGTACAGTTCATTTGGTAGTCATGTACAGACAGACAGACAACTAATCTATTTTTCTGACACTTTGTTTTAAAATCCCATTTAATATGATCAGTTCCTAACAGAATCAAGAATTTAGCAGGAGAAAAAAAAATGTAAATGGAAGCATTTATCAGCCTTAAAAGAAACACAAGAAAAGATTGTTAATATTCAGAAACTCACTGACATTCCAATAGAAATAGTAATTTCCAAGCACTCTCTCCAGGAGTGAAAACATAATGGAAAATTTAAGTTTGCTGTTCCCTGCTTCATGCTACTGTATCTCCTCATTTTAAAAAAAATCAATACAGGCTATTAATCATTTTACCCCATGTCCAAAGACTGTGAATGCCTTAAAAGGTGAGCTGTAAAGGTCTGAGAAAAAAAACAACACAGAGAGAGAGAGAGAAAAAAAAGCAAAATTGCTATATAAACACACCATAATTAGGAGACAGACATTTTAAACTGATGTTTAAATTATACACTGTCTCTCACCTGCTTTTTACAGATCTCAACCTCCTCACTCAGTTGAAACACACAGCCACAGACAAGGATGATTATTTCTCTACCCTTACTGACCAGCCCAGGAGCAAAGAAAAGGAAGACAGGATTTTATTCAACAATCCAGAGCTCTTCCTTACCCTTTTTATCTTAGTTTTTTTCCCTTAGCTTTTATATGTAGGAAATAAAAATAAAGAGAATCATAAAACACTGAATAAAAGCCAGCCTCCTTTTGCCTTCTTGCAGACTCCTTTCTCCAGGATCACTCACTCAAGATACTCATTTTGGCAACTGAGTGCATGTTGGTTCACCTCAGCTGAGCGCAGAGCTGACCAAAAGCGGATCAGCAGCTTCACAAGCCAGGAAGAGAAATGCCATTCTGCACCATGCCAAAGCGCTGCTGATCTGTTATTGGGAATCCATCTGTGTATTGCACAGGGATTGACACCAGACTTACACCCACAGCAGATCTGAGTAGATCCTCAGGAAAGGTAGATTGTACCAACTCCACTGATCACAGTGTAGTTATACCATTTCAGACCACATGGATATTTTCATTACAAACATCAATAAATAAAGATTTTTTTTATCCTCCCGGCCGTCTGTCAGTCTGTAAGTGCGCAGCCATACAAACACTAACCTCGACCTTGTGCGATAAGACAGTGTATTTCACCTCAGAATTTTTCACCGCCAATTAAGACAAGACCAGGTGACAGATACCATTGCTAAGGGGACCATGAGAGACCTCCCAGCAAATTCTTTACAAGTGTTTTTATGAAAGAGCAACACATGCTTTTAAAATGTTGTATTCTCTGAAGCTGCAAGCAGCTCAACAAGAAACCTTAAAATAACTGGATTTCTAGATGCTGACCTTTTCTAATTTTCAACACAAAACCTACTTAATACCAACGGGAAAGAAAAGCCCACACCACTGAAAAGGCAACTTGCATATTCATAGAGACATCATGACCTCATCACAGTAGCATCTTTAAATTAATGCTGCCTTTACTTCTCATTTAATGCCAGCAAATTAAAGCCTTCCCATTTTAAACAATTATTGATTTGTCTGATTTATGAATAATAAGAAAGCTAAGTAGTTGAAATGTTATTTGGGCTGACTGAATTTGGGCTTTAGCTAGAAATGCTTCTTTCTAATACAGGCAAAGCCTGCCCTCTAGAGCATTGCTGTCCCTCGTTGAAAGAAACCCGTCTGCGTTAACTGACTTACACTCAGTATTTAGCAAAGAAAAGTGAACTTGTGGGATTGCTTTAGTTCTTTCTCAGATGAATTGAAAGTGACAGATTTTTCAGTTAGAAGTATTTGAGCCTTTGAGCTAGAAAAAAGTTTTCAGGTTCAAGGTTAAATCATAACGAATTCCTAGCTGCATGAGAAGGGACACGGGCAAAATCTAGCACAGGAATTCGAACGTGATGCTTTTGTACCACTGGAGCCGCCTCTGCAAAAGAACAAAAGGAACTGCCTCTCTGAGACACACCAAAGCCCACGCCGAGCTGCCATCCACTCTCCAGCAGCCAGATGTATGAAAAGAAGGCATAAAATTCCCACAGATACAAAAGTTTTACACGTTCCCAGCTGAACACCGCTGGCACAAAGTCTCAGTGACAGCACTTGCTGCAATGCACACCTGTATTATGACTCTGGTTATTACACTGACTGCGTATAACAACGGCACTCAGTCCCACCTGGAGCTGCTGGCTGCACTGGAAAAGCATTTGCCTGGCTCTTTGACAGAGCAACCTTGGGTTATCCCCCACGCTGGAAGGGAGGGACAGACAGACAGAGGAACAAAGGGATCCTTGCTATGTCCTTCCACCGCTGCACCCTCGTTTGTCAGAGTAGCAAATTCAGCTATGTCCACATATTAGCAGCAACACGTAAGGCACAGCAGCACAAAGAGACTCTTTCAACCCTTTCATCATATATGTAGTGATGCATATTGTACCTGCTGGGATAAGGCACAGTCTGACCCAAGAACAGATCATAGGAAAGAGGAGCACACAGATGAAAGTCATTGTCTGAGCTCACGTTGTCTTTGGGGTGATTTCAGACATCCTTTGAGGATTCAAGGTAGAGTACTTTACAAAAAAGTACAGGGTATTTTTTAACCCAGAAGTACTTTATAAAAAATGACAGGCCAGATTCTCAGGTCACTTCAGAAAAATATTGCCAAGAGAAACCTCCTGGGCGTGGTTCAAGCCACCTGAATACTCATACTTCCTGCACTGGTCCACTTGTACGCTCTTCTAGACCTCTCAGGCAGTGGCACTGTAAGATACATCAGGAACGTGGCAAAAGAAGAAGAGGTTTTTTTCAAGGGATTCGTATTAGCCAGTCGTAGAATTTCAACACCCCACCATAAAGGGTATGCAAAAATCTTGGGGTATCTTTATACAACAGCCTGAAATCTTAAGCTTTGATCTGGGACAGCCCATACGGTGGCAAGGAGCAGAAACCAGAGTGTTGCCCAAGGCAACTTACCTTCTTTCTCTGCTTGGACTCCGTTCTTCACCTTCACCTAGCTGGTTTGCAGAGCCGAGAACTAAACTACAGGCTGGCGTGGGAGAGAGCTATGGTTTGGGGTTTCCTTACAGGTAGCCTGCAGTTTGTAGAGATCTGTCAGAATGTGGAAAGAGCAAGTACTTGGCAGACGGTGGAGGAGAGGTATTTGTGGTAAATGACAGTGAAGGTTCAGGGCTGGGCAGACAGATGGAGGCTTACATCAATGAGAATAGGCAGAAAATGAGAGCATCTTAGTGGCATATTTAATTTCCATATGCTTATTCTTTTAGGCAACAACCTGAGCAGCTGCATTCATTTCATGCACAGACATCTCTAAGGATCCTCTCATATATGGAAATCACTGAAATCACAAATGAAATACATCTGTCTCCCTGATGCATTGCAAGAGCGTTTTCACTAGGCACATCTACACAGTGCAGCAGACTCAGAGAAAAAAATGAGCAAAAATGCATAGAAAAAATGCTCAACTGTGTTCCTCTGAGCCTTCTAGGAAACCTTAACTAATTACTGTTATTTAAAGAGGAAATGTAATTAAACCACTGGGGGTGGACAGAGCCCTGATCTGATGGGAGGAGGGCTGTGCAGCTGCAGCAGTGGAGTGTGGTATGGGAAAGTACATGTTTGCAGACAAGCTGTTAGATGGAGCTGAATTTCCCCTACCCACTTCTCTTTACCAGATGAATATATTCCTGAAATGTGCCCCAAATGTCATCATCCCTTTCTGTTAATTCTCACAAAGGTGTGAGAGGATCTTCTAATGACCAAAGGAATTAAAAATCTCACTTCTACTTTGCGTTCAGTGGACAGCATGATTGACACAATACCCGCTTCCTGCCACCAGGAACCAGAGCAGCCAAAGGAGCACACCACCAAGAGCCGGCACCTTCTGCTCAGATGTGTCCTGCACAGCTCAGCTGATAAAAACCAGGCAGAACACAGTGCCAGGCAATATGGATGCAGACCACTTGCCTTTTTACTGTACTTGTACAGAGAGTAATATTAGCTATTCTAGTTTTATTCTTTGTAACAATTTTTTCTGTCTATTTTGGGAGCTGGAAGATTTCAACTGCATTAATATGCTTCAGTCCCCAGTCTCATCAGAAAATGTTTGGGTTCCTCAGACAGAATATGAATCACTGTAATAGACTAACTTAGCTTCCACTTCTACATAATAATGTGAGATGCATAAAGTACCAACAATCTGAAATGCACGCTTAATTTAAGTTTGGACAAAAAGGGGATGGCACATACAAAGTATTTGCTTTTGTTAAAGTGCTTTTGCACTTCCTGTGATCTTAGTTGATGTCTCTTGATGACACTTCCCTTGCTGCTGACAAGGCCACCTTGTAAGCAACAATGATGCTGGACTTTGAAGATCTGAACCATAAGATGCAGTGACATGAAAACAAAGACATGTTGTGTTCATCTAATCCTTCCACTTCCCAACCTACTTGGATTTGAAAATGGGGCATTTAAGAGCGGAGGAGGGCAGTCCTGCAGAAGTAAATGTGCATTTGGTCTCATGGTTTACTGAGCGAGGCCTGGTCTTCCCTAACATTTGGAACTTTTTTTGCCTTCTTGACTAGCTTGAATGTCTATAAACACTTCCATACCAGGCTAATAATTCTACAGCATTTCCAAAAATGCTCACAATGTGAACTGGTAAAATGGCAGAGTGGTTAAACCTGAGAACATTCTTGCTGGATAATTTCAGATGAACTGTCACTTCTATTTTAGTTGCTGAACATTTTATATGCTGTTGTGCTACTTAAAGGGTTAAATAATTACTAGATCTAGATGAAACTGATAAGCAAAATGTGATGGCTGAATTTTTCCTGAACATTTTAAGTGACCTGGCATTTGCATTAAAAAGAAATTTCAGGAATCATCTTCCAAAACTGCGTTTCTAGCACAAAATTTTTCTACTGAAAATTTTCTATGGAAGTACAATATGAGTTGGTTTTTGTTATTCTCATTTACACACAGGAAATGGCTTTCTAGAGCAGCTGTTAATATCTCTCACACATACCAATTAATTAAGATACTGTGTGAGTATCTTATCTTAATTAAGTCAGCAGGTCAGGCACAGTGGCAGATTTGGGTGGGCAGAAAACTCTCTGTCCTCTTCAACACTACTTCTCTGCTACTATTTTTCCTCTACTGTGAAAAATAGCTATTTTACTCCAGAACCTGGAGGGGTGAAGCAGGCACAATCACCTTCCATGCACCCTACTTGCAGCTGCTGCCATCAAATCATTAATAGTACTAATAAATTAGTGATAAGCAAACACAAAGCCACGCCTTCAAGGAAAATGAATTAAAAAGGTTCTTCTTTACTCAGCTGAGCCCATATCAGCAGGCCAAACGCTCAAGGGAACATTCCGAGTGGGATATATACCAACCAAAAAGTTAACTAAGTTCAACTGCTTATTAAAGTAATGAATATGCTAACTTAAAATTTTGAAAAATTATTTTCAATGAAGTATTCTTTCCAGAATTTAAAGTGAGAAACTTAAAAATTTCAGCAGGACTGTTTCTCAAGTTTGATATCCTGTGTGAAATAATAATAGGAAAAGTATGGCACAAAGCCCAGTTTAATCAAATTAGGACTTCTAAGTCTGAAAACAGACATATGTTCTTCAGATAATGACTGTTATACGCAAATCTAGAGAAAAGAATCTCAGTAACTTTCCCAGCTAACACAGAGCTCAAACTCAGTCATTACATTCACTTTATTAAACTGATTTTTCACCTTAATTATACATGGATAAGGTGATTTACAGTGGAGGAATCATGAGCTCTGTTTCGCCACTTTGGAAGCACAGATCTGTAGAAAACCAATAGCGGTGGAGGTTGACTGAAAGGGTATATTTCAAAATGAATGTCATTCTCCATTTATGGTCAGCCATAACATTTCTTCCACTGTTGCTGAAGTTGCACATGCCTTTCTATCAAAAAATCCGTATTTTTTGTAATATTTGTAACTCAAGCATAAAAATTTTCTCTGACCAAGACACAGTATATAGACTTGGCAGCTATGTTCTGCCTCTATTTCACACGTTTGCGGTATAAACACAGGCTTAACCTGCAGGAAGAAATTGCATTGGTTAGTATTTGGGAAATATTTGACAGCATTAAGAAAATACCTTTGGCCATTTTTTGGAGTAACGTAAGCCTGAGAATACTGAAAATGAAGACATTTGAGGCACTTTGTAAAGTACTTTTTGCTCAAAAAAAAGCTTCTTTTCTGTCACCAAGCCAAGGAAGGCAGAAGGAAAGCTTGCAAATGGGTCAACAACCCCTCCAAGTCAGAGCTCATCCTCAAGAGACTCTCTCTAACCACCAGCTCTCTGAAACTGGTATGAAGAAAACAGAAGATAGCACAAAGGAAGGGCCAAAGGCTCCAGTGGTGTACAAATCCTCTTGGTTTTTCATCTGATGCAGCTGGAGTAAATATGGAAATGCTGATTAATATCAGCACACTCAGCAACACTGCCACTACCTGCACCTACCTTGTACTTCCTTATGTCTCCACGTCTTCCAGCTCCAATGGAGGAAGACCAAATCTGAGATGTAGCCCCTGGGTAGGATAAACAGTGGAGGCGCTTGTTGCTCTTGTAGTGTTTGCCATTTATCAGTCTCATAAGATACAACAATAGGTGCACATAATTAGTCATCAGTTTAATAGTAGGGGAAGAGAGCTCCCTCCAGAAAAGCCATGAGAAAGGAAGAAAAGCCAGGTCCTGTTTACCAACCTTTTGTCTCACATTCCACATAACACCTGAAAGTTCAGGGAGTACATAGCAGTCCAGTTATCAACTCTATAACTTATGCTGAAATGACTGGATCACCCGCTACGTGGCAGGAGCCATTACAAACATGGAAAAAGCTGTGCCTTTTTACAAGAAAGGAATTGACGGCCACTGACCCAAAATGACTCCCAACTGCTTGAACAAGGAGATTTCTGCTAGAAAGCTCTCTTACCTTTGAATGAACTATTTTTTCCACAGAAACTTACATGGGGACTGTGAGGCAGATCAAGCTAGATAGGCCTATTCCAGTCATGTCACCTTGAGGAGAAGAGCTCCAGGGCCTCAGCCAAGCAAGCAGTTCTCTTCCAAACCAAAGTCAGCCATTCCATCTTTGTAAGGGGAAGACTTGACAGAAGGAAGCAGAGGTGGGGGAGGTCTTGACTTCAAAGCCGTTGCACAAGAGGTCTAAGAAGAGAGGAAGATCAGATGAAGGACTGTGCTCTTTCCCACAAACCTGAAACTTTTCTGGACTCTGTAAGGGGAAAAGTGAGTAGGAAGCAAAAAAGAAAAAGTCTTTGCTAAGCTCCCATTCTGGTGTTAGATGTCACATGTTGTACGAAGCAAAACCAATTAGAGCTCCTGCAGCCTGGTGGTGAATAAATCTAAGCCGCTGGTCCTGCAGTCAAAGAGTCCATAGTCCCAGGCTTCACAGCTGAAAGGCAGTCAGATGCGTGATCTGAGCTTGGAGGCAATGGCTACATGATCGGTCCCTACCCAGATCAGTGGCACTTACCAGAGCAAGATACCAGTGACAGAACCTCATTACAACAGTTTGGTACCTTTTCAGACAGCAAAACTGATTCAGGTTTTCACAATAAAATACAGCTTGTCTATTCTGTGACTGTAATGGATAACACAGGTGGCATTTCACCTTTACTGTTGTGATAACAGTAACATAATAGAAATTCATTCTGAATAGAATCCTTTCTGCAGGAATACAAAGATATGTTAATTACACAGTGGAACTGAATTTGGATTCTATCTATCCTAAATGATATCTTTAGGTCTAATTCACGTCCTGGTCACGTAAAATGAGGAGACAGTCTTTTGAAGGCACTGTAATTACATCAGGACAAACTGATACAAGAAGAAAATTAAGCCATTATGAGTACAGGCTGGAGCCTGGGTAGATGCTCAGCAAGCACAGATCAGAGCAGATTCACTGCCTGCTGTATTTACAAAACAACGGCAGAGATTATTTTGTTAAATTCAACTGAAACTGATTCAGAGTAATATAGTTAGGAGGTCATACGCTATGCTGGTGCCATTCTAGTGGATAAAACTGTAATTGTAAAACTTAATTTTTCTCATTTCAAATCTTTAAAGTAAGATTGGAAGCACAGAATGAACATTAATTTATCATTATGCATACCACATATGACATTTCTAAACTACTTTTATGCTAACAAACTTATGGTATATGTATTCTGGGGAAAAAAAAAAAAAATCCAAGAACTGTCCTGTGGCATAATGAAAAATAAAGAGGGTTGGGGATGTTACTGAAAAGTATTAGAGCTTCCTTCCAGTACAAGTCTTTGAACCTAGAGATCTTTCATGTTTTATAGACTCTAGGTCTGATTCTTCTCTTGCTGAAAATGACTTTACACGACAGGAATTAGGTAACAGAGTTACTCCTGTCTCACATGAAAAGGAAGTCAGAGTTTGGACACTTGAGTGAATGCTACCAGATCCTCTGATCCTCTCAAAGAGTTCTCCTGAAGTGGCAGGGGAACAAATTGTCCCGATTTCTGTACTATCTGTGAGTGCAAGTGTTCATTCTTACTGCTTGAGCCCCTGTGTATCTTAGCCCAAAAGTGACACTTCATAGGCTCCTAGAAGTCTCCCATCTTAGTGAACTGCTTTTAAAGCACTCCTATAACAAAACCTTTACTGATTTTAATGGTTAAAGTTTGTTTGTTTAAACAGGAAAAAGGAATTTTAAAAGGAGTGCTTTTTCTGTATGTTTCCATAAAGAAAGAAAAGATCCTTTTGTTCTTTTTCCCTTCAACTATTTCTCACAACCAGCTTGATCAGGCCACAGGAATTAAAAATGTGCAATATCTAGAGAGATGCTTTTTAGGCAAAGACAGAAAATGAACAAGGAAGAAGTAAACTCTCACATTCAAGGCTGAGGTTTGTTTAAAACTGCAGACTTCTATTCTGACAGTCCAGCTTCTAAAGCCAAAAGACACAAATTTCATCACTACAAGTAGTATTTATAAAGGAGTAGGGAGAAGTCTCTAAAGATCCCTCCTGCGCAGAGCCTTATTTGTTTGGGGCCCCACTTGTGAAGTGGCTGCTCCAGCAAGCTGGGGAAGGTGGCACGAGATCAGCTTCAAATGAAAAGGATTCTGTAGACCAAACTTTCTGCATGGGGCAGAGCTCTCCACGGATATTCTGATAAAGGAAGTCTTCAGATCTAAAAATACCCACAGAAGACACAAACAAACTCAAAAGAGAACAAAACTGATTAGCAGTTTTTGCATTTGATTTGAAAATATGCATTGTTTAAACTGGAAGTGACGTTTTGTCAGGAAGCCAGGTTTGCAAATCATTTTATTTCATTTTTGTGACAAAACCCAGCAGCACATCTTTTGCAGTTCTCCCTTATTTATTAATTCCATGAATAAAAGATTTTTCTGGCAACTAATTCACTCTGACTTTTTGGCCACCAATCCTGCCCTTTTTATTCCTTTAGGGAATGGATTTCCTTCCAAATTTAAATGGCAGAACTGAAGAACACTTCAATGATGGCATGGTACACAAGTGGTACCATTCTTCCTTGAGGAGCTGATTTACCTGCCTCAAGAACAAAACCCAGTGCTTCGATACGGAATTTAAATTATTCATAAAGAGAAAAAAACCCACATATCTTTCTCAAATGTTGTCAGCCATTTCCTTAGATGATGCGAATAGGCACAACAAAATACTACCAAATTTTACACCAGTTAGTACTGAAGATGAGAAGAATCACTAATCACAGCAAACTCGGAGCAAGCCCCATAAGAGTATTTATGGGACTTAGTCAAAAAGGCACTTTCTTAGCTTGAAACAGTAGAAATCTGCTTTGTATCACCCTATGACAGGAGGCGCCATCTCTGTATAGATCTCAGCACTCCAAGTGACTTTAATTACATCAAACTTTGTTCTTCATTTTAACAATGTGACTATGCCCAATAACCCTGGGTAAAATGAAGAAATCATGTCCCCAGTGAAGTTAATGACAAGCCACACATTTATTTCAAGAGATCCAAGATCTCAGCCTCAGTTTATTATTCTAAAATGGATAATCAACTTTTCACCTACTATTACTCCCGGACAATGCAGAGTTTAATTCAAACACCTGTAGCCAAGAGCAGCCAGAGTCCTTCAGATCAATGCACAACCCTACAATAGACAATCATGGAACAACCCGACAATGGGAAATTTCTTTAAAATCCAGCAGTTTCATCAGCATTAAATAAGCTCTAGAATGAGTTATTACCTTTTCTCAAAAGCCTCTGGAACTGATGCCAGAAAACTCAAGCATAAAATGTTTTTCTGTGCAATAAAATTGAAATAAGTAAGGAAGGCATTTATCACCTTCATTCTCAACTGAAAGTCAATGGACTCCCAGCATCTTGTGTAAAAACTTATTCGCTCCATGTTGGGTGAGAGAAAGGCTGCAAAGCTCCTGCCTGAACAAAAAAAGAGAACTGTCACACTTCAATCCCAGAGCTGCTAGCACCTCCCTGTTCAACTCACTGTCGGGGGGATTTCTGAAAGTGGACCTGCATGCAGCTGACTCCATAATTGCTCTGAGCAGCATCTCAGCTCATCTTTTTCCTCCTCTCCTTTTCAAAGAGCAGGGTTAGCACTCTGGCCCAGGTGCATATTGGTGGAGTAGGGAAAGAGACCAGAGGACAAAGGGTGTGAGTTCTGGGACCAAGTTTTCATAAAACTAGTGCATAATTTGTACGCTGGTATTTTACATATGTGCACCGCAGAAAATAATCAAACAAAGAAAACAAACTAAAAATGCAAAGTCCGTAAAGTAACCCTTGCCCTGAGGTAAATGGTACAGCCATTAAAGAAAGAAGTCTAAGTCTAAAAAGAGGAAAACACACTGTAACAATGGCCATTGGACTGTATTAAGGGCTGGGAAGATTGAAATGGAAACACACCACTTTGTCACACCCATCCCTATGAGACATGCAAGCGAGCTCACAGCTTCCAACTGTCTCTGTATGGTCAGAAAATTACAGTTTTGTATTTTATTTCTTTCATATTACTGATTCAGAAGAGAGCACCGAAGCATTTTTAAATATGATTCTGTGCAATAACAGTATTAGAGAGATGCCATGTGTGCATACTGCAGCAACCAAAGCCAAAGACTGTTTAGAGTTCAGCCTTGACATTTTCCATTTACAGTTTGCAGCACATAATAATGAATGGCTGTGTTAACAGCAACAGGAGCGACAGATGTCATTCCCCATAACCTCTGCTGGTGCATGGTGGAAGGCTTAGGTGAGATCCTGGAGAAACCAGCACTTGTTTTAGACAACAGTAATTCCAGATCCAGCTTCTCTGCAAAAGTACCCAAAGATCCTCAGAATGCCACATGCCTTCAAAATAGTTTCTCCATGAATGTACCTCTGTCATACTCAGAGTCTCCCAAAACAGCACACATGGGAAGAGTACAGACGACATGGGACACCAAGAAACATGGCCAAGAAAAACCTAAGAGTTACATTATTTCAGGCTTCTTTTCATAGAATCATAGAATCATTTAGGTTGGAAGAGATCCTTAAGATCATCGAGTCCAACTGTAAACCTAACACTGCCAAGCCCACTACTAAACAATGTCCCTAAGTGCCATGTCTACAGGTCTTTTAAATACCTCCAGGGACGGTGACTCAACCACTTCCCTGGGCAGCCTGGTCCAATGCTTGACAACCCTTTTGGTGAAGAAATTTTTTCATAATATCCAATCTAAACCTCCCCTGGTGCAACTTTTGTGACTTCATATCTCTTTACGTCTTAAAGCCATAATCCTGTGGTCCCGTATATACAGAAAGCAGGAGCAAGAGATGGCTTGATTTTCGCAAGTGGTGAAATTCAGGACTTCATGATCAACATTAATTCCAGGCTCAGTTTTCATTAATATAGTGACATCTGTGACTCGACTGGAGACTGCTACAGGTCCTTTTGCAGGAAGATCTGATCACTTTTGACTTCAGGAGTACTTTTGCACTGCTACAGAATGCAGATCTAATCTTGCTACGCCAGCTATGGAGTTGGTATTTTAACTCCAGATATCTAAGTGAAAGATATGGCACCCCATTTGTCATATTCTGGTTTTACACATGCTACTACAGGAACCTTTGTCACTAGGACAAAGGCCAAAGTAAAGTGAATGTGAGAGAAATATTCATTGAGAGCACAACTAATAGGGTTTCATAGGGATTAAGTCAGGAAATTGGAAAACAGAGCATGAGAGAATATATTATTAAATTATGCATTTCTCACAGTGTATGAATAATGTAGAATTGATAAACAAAGCTCTAGATACCACCAGCATTATGTGAAAAAAAATAAAGTAATTGTAAATACTGCACAATCATTTCAGTTAATTATAGCAGAAGACAACTTCACCTCAATGCTTCAATTTTAATTTACCAATTGTATAATCCATAGGTGGAAAAAAATATAATGATTAAATTATGCTTCATAAACACTCCCAGAAGATGATGTATTGGCATAATTTAAAGGATCAGAATGGAAATTGAAAGCTTAGTTTTCTATTATCAGAGCTCTGATGTTTTTGGATGAATAAATGTCAGAGACTGCAACAGCATACACTAGTTACCAAGGATATTCTTACTGGGCTCAATCATAAAGCTGGTCCCTGTAGCAAGGATTAAACTCTGGCTCCATTGAAGTCAATGGCACAAGGGTTTTTTCCTTCCTGCTTGTAAAGGTGCAGTCCAGAAGTAGGTGAAAGTATGAAGCACCACAGCAATTAATCTTACATCAGGAGTAATTGTTCTTCTGGAGATTCTTAACTAATGGAATAACAAAATAATGAAAAATGAAGTCCTCCAATATAACATGAGTTCAAAAAGCCTCTGATAATCTCTGTATCACCTGTAATTACAAATTACTTAATATTTGCAGTTCTCATCCTACAGTGTTAACCCTGCAGATGTGCGGTCAGGTAATTTCCAAGTATAAATGATAGCCCATAGGGCACATTTTAAACAGTGAGTAAGTGTGAAAGAGACAGGTAAGTGCTAAGGGGATTTTCAGAACTGTTTGCAAACAGGAGTTACACCCAACATGATTTTGAAAGTCTCACTTAGCACCTATCTGGAGTGTTAGCTTCTTAAATTTCTAAAAAGACCCACATGACCAGATTTTGTATGATACCTGTGAGGTACTTAGCACATGTTTAAGTTCTAGTGAAACGTACAAGAATCAATCTATGTATTACTAATTAATTACAAAACGTCAGTGAACTGTGAGCCCAGGGCCAAGCTGGAAAGGTATCATATGAAAAATGCTCATGTATTTCTTTCCTCAGCCATGGAATTTTAGGCAGAACTAACAGAAGACAGGGGACAGCAGTGATTAAAGAACCACCACCGTGCTATGGCCAATTGACTTTAGGTGTTTAATTTCCACCTTTAGGATGTTAGAAAACTAAGCTTTTGTGGATTTACTAATGATTCCGTAATCGAGCTCAAAATAGCTGTTTCATAACTGTAGATTGTGACTTGAAGCAATGACAAAGCCATCAGCTGTGTGATTTCTGGAATTCAGCACCTTCTCACTGTGTAAGGTCCTGTATGTGGCCCGTGCCTCTTCCTAAGCATCTATTTTGCTGCTACTGGAAAATGAAGTAGACAATAAAGTTTTAAGGGAAGATTATCAGTTTATAGTTTTAACTCCTTATCTTGCCTTTAGAACAAACATTAAAGACCAGAAACCCTGTTGGATTATTAGCAACTTCTGACTTTAACAAGAAACATGTAGCCCCTAACTGAGACCAGTATCCCGAGGGAGCATCAGCTTCAGGTGAGAACTCAGTGTTCAGCATAAACTCTTCCTGTCTCTCAGTCCCCCTCTCACAGGGTTTTTATAGCAATATCATAAAAGCAATACTTTGCTTTCAGCCTGGATGCCTACAGTCTCCATTATTCTGACCTTATTTAGCAACTGAGGCTTGCACTTCAGAAACACTGCACTTGGCCTGGATATGGACTAAACTGATGTAAGGAAAAAGGGGTCAAGATGGGATTATATAAGAAAAGCATATAGTAAACTCATTCTTAAGTCTTTTCACATCTCTTTTACACTGCTGGGGCAGCCTCAGGCAGCTTCTGCCCTCTTTAAAGTTACTCTATGCTATTAGACCATTTAAAAGGCTCTAGGAAGAAAAGGAATCAGTACCAGACATCATTAATTGAGATCTACCATTTTCCTAGTTCCTCCAAATAAGCATGACAACAACTCTGTTCTTTGTTACAGTACTTCAGCAGGAAATGAAGTAATAACTGTAGCACACATAAGGGTAATACACTTCTTAAAACTCCCACTTCTTAAAAAAGGCAAACATATTGATTTATCTATATGGGCAAAGGAGCTTCAGTTCTGCAAACAGGTTCTCAAAAAACACCTACCTGTCCTGTGACACAGCATGGCCAGTGGCTGCAGAAGCCTGCCTTGGGAACTGGGCAATAGTAGAAAGTCAAATCACTTAAAAACCACAAGTGGGTTTATAGACCTATGTGATATAAGCATTTCCAAGATCTACACAGGGAAGGAAAGAAAATAAAAATGCAAAACATAGCAAATAGCGAAGAGAGAAGTTCTGGGGCCAAGAAGGCATAGGAAGGCTCAGGAAAGCTTTAAGACACACCATAGGCAGTAAGAGTGCGCTCCTCAGTACTTGGCCTGTGCACTACAGTCCAGGGTTTAAACAGCACAGGTCCCTGTATGGGATCTCTGCACTCATTTGAACTGTCTCCTCCAGGACATGGGTTGACAGTGTTCCTGAAACACATACTGTACCACCACATTAGAAGTGCCAGGGTGACCCTTGCAACACTCATTTCAGAGGCAACATTAAGACACTTACATACGTTTTGTTCAGAAGAGCACCTGCAATACACTTTGGCAGCATTCCAGAGCAACAAAAACTACCAAATCTCTCCTTTTTCACTCCTAAGAAAGCAGAGATAGGTGCCACAGAAGGGTCTTACCAGTTTTCTTGGGCACTTGTGAGGAATAAATAAATGGTACATTGCCTCTTGCTGCACAAACACCAGTCAGTTTTCGACAGTGTCAGTGCAGCTTCCAGCTTTCTAAGCAAGAAAAAGCTTTATCGTCTGCAGCATGAGAGAAGGATGTCAGGATTCTGCTCATGACTAACGACTTCATGCTGTAATGCTTCAGGACTACACCCTGAGTTAAATAACTTCAGAAAATTAATTGAAAAGTTATCCAAGCAAGAAGAGGGCGAAAAGCTTCAGGACTGCATCCTGCATTTCTAGATGCACATCAATATTTGCCTCAATGTCTCCCTTGAGCATGTAGCCTCTGGTGTTTTGAGATGTGGACACGGGGGGGAGGGGGAGAAAAAAAAAAGAAGGGGGGAGGGGAGAAAAAAGAATCACCTGAAAAGAGAGAGAAGTAACTGGGGAAATTACAAAACTGGCTTGTGCAGTAAAAAGCCCAGTGTATAGAATCGATTGAAGCTTTCAATACAAGGGAACAAGGGTCTCATTTCAGCTGCTGATCAGTTTAGATTGACAGCCACAATAAAAAAGGCTATGTGCCATGGTTGCACCTCCTGATTATTAAGAAAGGTTTCTACTTAAGAGTCTTTGTTTCCTTAAGATAGATTCAATACACTTAGTGATTTCTCACCTGATGAGCACTATTCAGACAAAGTTCTCAATCAGAGATCACAGTAAATTTCACAGATTAGCAGACTTTTATGTCAACAATCCCTCCAGCTCACAAAATTTAATTCATTGAGGTAAACTTTTTGAAAGCATATGGCCTTGAAAACAAGGCAAACAGAAGAAAACTCTCAACTAAAAAAGAGAAAAGTAAAATTCAAGGAAAGATCAGTAGTTACAGGCACCCACACTTCACAAGACAAAAAGGAACACATTCGAGTAGAAAGAACAGCAGGTGCTGATATTGTCTGCAGCATTGTAGCTCATCCGTAACTGCCCCATTCAATGAAAAGCCAAGAGTTGCCCATCTCTGACCCCTGGATACTATCAACAGCTGACACTGAAGCATGGCATTACCAAAGACTGCCTATATCAGGATAGCTATCTCCCACTTATCTTCTCTGCCATCAAGAACTTGTTTGTGCAGATCCCCAAACAAAATTTGGCAGAGAAACTGAATCAGAGTTAAAACAGCCCGAGGAATAAATTTTCCCCCTTCCTATAGAGAGCATTTCTTTTGGACAAAAGTAGGTGCTGCATAACTACTGAAGAACATGCTTAGCAAACTCTACTGCAGGTACAGTCAGGTATCCAGGAAAGAAGTTTAATTTAGCTAATAAAGCAAACAGTTATGTGTGCAGCCTCCTCCTGCATTCAGAAAAACAAGGGTCATTTCAGTTGCTCTGAAGCAAGAACACAAGATTTGCAAACGCAGAATTTGTGTAGTAAAAAAAGGGTCTAAATGGGCAGTAAAGTGTTTTCCTCAAACTCCATATGGCCAGCCTATTGTATCAGATCCTCAGCTGATTTAAACTGCTGCATTGGTAGCATGAACATTAAAAGTAGCATCAATACACGTGTTCCCACATGCTCCTTCCCCAGCACATATGGTTTGCTGGTTTACGTGCAGGGAACAGAAAAAAGACTGCAGTCTTGTGGATTTGCCAATGGTTTAGTATCGAAAGGAGGATTTCTGCTCTCTGAGGCGCAGAAATTGCGGTTGTTCTTGATGCTGGGAGCAAGACAGACATTCTCCCCTCTAGTCATACAGAAAACAAAGGTAAGTCCTCCTGTACCTGACTTCCTCACTGCAGTAAATGAATACCATTTTTATGCTGTTGCCAGTCACCAAAACTTAAAAGTTGGCCATCACCCCCCTGACAAAATCTTTAATAGTTCTGTGATCACTGCATGGGTGCCTCAGTTTCTTCCTTTTGCCTTACAATGCTTAGAAGGGGTGATAATGGACTAAACACTTAGCTTGAGATAAGAGCTTAATGCAAATGCAGTATGTGATAGACCATTGGGACATATGGTGGCCCTTCACACTTGGGAAAGATCTTATGGTCTGCACATGATCAATCAACCCATACTCCTTCCCCTTCTCTCCTGGAAAAAGGAACAAAGGACATATGCAAAGTATATACTGCTTTTTAAGATAACAATAGGAGGATGTATTTCAGCAGAAAAAATGCTGCATTGTGACCTCTTCTCTCTGCATTTGCAGAGATTCCTGAATACTCTGACTAAAGACACACACACCCTTTTTATCATCAGATAGCTGGCCTGTTTATAGAGAAAAATGACTCATCTAGCTGTAGTTCCGTGCTATGACCCTTGATTCACCTTAAGGACAGGGGAAACTCATTCAGAGTTGATTTAGTTCTTTCTGTTGGAGCCCTGAGAGCAGACTATGGTGATACCGCATAACACCCAGCGGCAGTGTCAAAGGAACGGGGCATGGCAGCAGAAGAGAAATTGACCTTTCAGCAAAAGCCACACCAGGCCAGCCCTGTGGGATGTTATTTAAATAGGCTTTAAAGGTAGAGCTCTAATCAAGAACTTGTAGAAAAAATTAAACATCCCTCTTCATCTTTGCACTCTGGCTACATCTAAACGTTGCAAATTCTTTCTGCATAACATCTCAGAGATATCAACTTGCAAGACCACACAGCCAAAATCCTCAACTAAGCTCTCATTCAATATTCATCTGTGTATTGGAGACATCCTCTTCCTTGTTTGATACATGCAAAGTCTCTTTCCCTCACCTGTCATTGACTCACATCACACTTTTCCTCTACTTGTTCCCACTTCTCTAGCACAAACATACGCTACTTGTTTTCACATTCAAGGCCTTTGCAAAGCTATCCTTTCCCTTGCCATCAACTCTTACACAAACATCCCTTGCAGTTGCAGTCCCTTAGAAAACTATTTCTTCAAACATGTTAGCAGCCCTGGGCTGCATATGCAGAGCAGGCCCAAGAAGCGAACACTCTGCTCAACAGAGCAAAGCTGGGATACTTCCACAGCCAACAGCATTGATTACATCAGCTACTTTTAATGCCCCAGAAGGTTGTGCACTGGGTGATGATCTTGCACGTGGAGGGAGAAGGAATCAGCTCCATCTTTGCCCTGACAACTCTCTAGCAGTACTCCACTGAGGCCACTTCTGCCCAAGGCAGGGTTCCTGCCGTGCAGCACCAGTGGTAAGATCTCTTTTGCCTTGTCTGTAGCATTCCCTCAAGTTTTCCTCCAGAGCAGTCATAAATCTGTCTGATATTCCTCCCTGGGTAACATGTTGATTGCCATAGCATTCTCCCAGACTTGACGTTGTTTCTTTGAGTTTGTGGCAATGGGCTATACAGCAAATTCAGCTTTAACTTCACTGTAGCATACAGGCCATTTATAAATATGCGACTGTTCACTAACAACGCAAGTGAGGCAAATGCATTCAGCAATATTGTATTTTACTGCTGGGGAAAAAGGGGTCAAGAGGGATGGCAAGGCACCTCCCAACCACAAAAATTAACATTTAAAATAACATTCAGAAGTCAGGTTTAAAATTCTGGAAAGAGTCACAGGTAACAGCGAGGTTGAAGTGTTATTCCAGGCAGAGAGTTGCACTCTGTAGTGATCCGCAATAATCAGATGATGCAAACCCCAGCACACGGCATCAGACCCAGGCAGCCAGCACAGGGACTCTGGGCATCACCCTCTCCCTCCCCAGACTGCATCCCCATCTGCTGTGAGTTGGCCACTAGCAGCAGCCTCTCCCAAGCACAGAACCATCTGAAACAAATGCTCACAAATAGCATATTTTATTTCCAGCATCTACCTTTTTCTTTTAAAGTTCTTCACGTTCCAGCCAGGGAAGCTGGAGTCAAATGTTGACAAATGAGGTCCTGGCAGATTATTAACTCTGAAATACCCCAGATGACTCAAAGATGTGTAGGCTGTGTACATGGAAGTCTAAAGGAAAACTGCTGACTTCTAATATAAACACTTGTAAGGATAAAATGAATTTTTTTAAAAAAACCCACCTAAAATTGCCAAATCAGAGTGTTTGTAAATATTTGCTGTAACAACACAAATGAGCAACAGGTATAAATGGCTTTTTCACTAAAGTTTGGGAGCCTGACATTCCTAGACAGGAAGCTAATATCTTGACCTGAGTCAAAAGAGCTTTTGCTGTAGTCATTGACTCAATAGCAACAGGACACATCTGGCAAAGGGCAAAATAAATGAAAAAATTTGCCTTAATTTTCAAATTTGCATAATGGCCTGAGAGAGCACCCTAATTTTCAAACTCATCCAAAAATGTCAACTTCTGTAACATTCACCTACAGTACTTTCAAACATTTGCTTTAAACTTAATGAAGCTTTTGGAAAGACCTTTACCATTCTTCGTTCAAAAAGTAATTAAAATAATTTCAATTCTATTTTTCCCTTAATCCTGAGGAGAAGATTTGAAAGGCTCATCATCAATAGAAATAAAAAATAAATGCGAGGTAGTCCTTTTACCCAATATAATCCATGCAGTCTGATCCCAGTGTTGTATTTGCCAGCACCTCTATAGCAGTTTAGTATGAGCAGTAATCACAGACAAGGCCTGAAAGCTGTTTTTCTGGCAAATTTCTGTTTCAATGCAGAAAGTGAAGAACAGCGGCTACACTTGGTGTGGATATGCTGCTCATGTTCTAATATTTCTATTCTATAGTTTTAATAGGTGTTTCTATAGGTTTAGTACGTGTTAAAGTAACAGCATAGCTTTCTAGCAGCCTAGACCCTAACACCAGCCATAATACTGTCATCTAACATTCATTTCACTTACTGTAAGCAACAAGAGAAGGATTAGCCACCTCTTTTCTTTTTTTTTTTTTCCTTTTTTGTAAATGAGGAAAAACAGAACTGCTTAATAACTTAGATTAAGTTCCTGGTGTGGAAACTGCTGCAGTAAAACTTAACGGTGGGAAAAGAACGCTGCGAGACTCAACAAGAGAGAACGATTTTGTTTGAAGTAGCTGGATAAATTCGTCTTTATATTTCATAGCAAGATAATGAATAAGGAACAAAGCACATTTGTCTCCGTGTTTCCCAACATAACGAATGTCTCAGTGAGCAGTTGTATTACCGACAGCACTAGAAAATTACAAATTTCAAAATGAAATGTGTCTTACCATCACATAATAGAGTGGATACCACAGCCGTGAAGACATTATCTCAACTGTATTTAAATCACAGATTTCACTGATATCCTATTCGTTCTCAGCAATGAGCTGCACACATACCAAAGTTTCTGACAACCAAATACCAATTCCTCTCGCCTCACTGTTCAACAATTGCAAACAGTAGTTTAGGGGCACAGTAGCACTTGTATTGCTTTTCCACTGAGCTGAGAAGAGTCTAAAAGGGAACATGTCATGATGTTTTACAGGAGGAGCAGAAATCCTGATTTGACTCCAAGGAGAGCTGAAGGATGGCAGTTGTGGTGGTGAAGGGAAGATAAGCATTTCTGTGGCATAATGTTCTCTGGAGCTGTTACTACAGAAAGCTCCAGTGACAGAAAAATGCATAGTTGCTTTGGACCTAGCAGTTATGCCTGAGAATGCCACAACAGCCTAATTAACTGTATTTAAAATGCAGTCAGTCTAGGGGTTTGAAAGTCAAGTTAAATCTCACAGGACCCAGAAAGAAGGACGGTGCTAGGATTCACTGAGTAACCTTTGCGTTTTTCTACCAGTTTAACAGGGAGCTGCACCAGTTCTGCTCAGGCCTGTCTTCCACAGCTTGTCTCTCTAGCACAAGAGCAGATTTTATTCCCCTTTACAAGGCAGTCACTGCAGTCTCTGCAGTGTTCCCTGTGAACATGTTTCTTCACCACTCCAACAGTGGTAGGGGTACTCATTTGTCTGGGGACAGATGGGAGCAGCTATAGGTATCTGTGCCTTTATAAAGCTGATTGTAGCACCACTCTGATTCCACTGCATTTGGCCTCCACATCACATGGAATGCTGTAGGTAGACAGCTGGAGTCATGTGTTACATGCAAAAGCAGTTGCATTAACCTGCCATTTTAATCATTTGATTGACTTTAGCGACTCACAGACAAAACAGAGAAGTCTGCATGTTCTCTTTTGTTCGGAAACTACGTATTCTCTGAGCCACTTTACACACAGAATGTACGTGGGGTAACCCAGCATGAAGAGTGAGTGTAGAACAGCTATCTTTTTGTGAAGCTGTGTAACAACTTCACATAGTCACCACAGCTGCCACACCTGGCAGGGTTAAAGTAGTACAGCAGTTAAGATGAAGGAAAAAAGTAAGTAGACGGGTGACAGATTTTCTTGTCAGAGAACTCTGAATTTAGCACTATCCAGGCTCTCCCAGTGTTATTCTAGGCTAGGGGTAAGGAAGCTTCTTGTGCTCAAACCCTGCTGTTTTTTAGCACTGCACTTTGGTCGGTGCTTGCACATTTGTTAGGCACTGTAATGCCCTAGAACAGCGCAGCAGAATGTAGGATACTTGCAACACAGATATATCTGGCTGCCACACACTCCCATTTTTTCCTCAACACTTTGCAAGAAAACGTGCCACACTGGAGTTCCACACTGACATGAGACTGAGGTTTGCTTTACTAGAGAACGTTTGTTTTGCCACATGTTGCTTCTGTGGACTTTTACAATATTAGCAATGCCTACAGCAAACAAAGCAGCAAGACTGTGCATCACTGCACTGGGAGACAGACACTATCCAGTTTACTCCAGATCACACTAATAAGGCTCCTGACTCAGGACCCATGCAGACTTCCCTGGGCTTCTCACTTCTGACTTATCAGCACCACAAAGCAGCTACCGATTTGGCTCAGCTTTTCATTCCTGTTAAAAAGTGCAGGATGACAGCGTGTAGACTTTTACAAATGGATTATGAACCTGAGGTAAAATGCTACTGGTTACTTCTGTGATTCCAGGCAGTTCCAGCACACACTTGTTAAACCTCTCAGCAATTGCTGTATGCTGCATTAAAAAAAGACACAGAACATAAATTAAATCTTAAAGGGACATTGTCAAGATTGACTGCCACAAAAGAGTATGTGCAAAAATCAACGTATTAGAAAGCCGTACAACAAAACAAAAACACACAGCATGTAAGTCTGTGTGATTATTAATGAGACTTGATATCCACACTGTGATCAAAGAGAAGACTGGCCTTTGTCTCAAGGTTTCTAGCATTTTCACATACAACTATTCATAAATGTCTGCAGGATCCCACCGTATACTATGCAATCTGCTGCAGGAAAACATGGCTTTTGTACTATCTTGCTTTTGGTATTGCCAAAACCTGTGTTCTGTTCCACTAATATATTTAAAAAACAGAACAAAGGTAATATTTACTGAAATAAGAGAGGGGTTTTTTTGTTGGATGGTTTTCAATAAGTTACAGATTGTTTCCATTGTCTCAATCTCCAACCAAAATATAAAGAAACAAATTGCAATGAAGGATTCATTCAGGAAGAAAGAAAAACAAACAAACCAATTTACACACACTCACCACACACACACACACACACGCCCCCCAATCCTCTAATCCGTCCATCTGGCTTTGCATCATGCTTGGTTGTGTTATGATGGAAACTATTCTGAATCAGTTTATTGATTTATTCTGGTCTTCAAATAGAATCATAGTTTTAAGGAAATAACTGGATAAACAGGCTTCTCTTTAATTTCTGAAATATTTACCAACAAACCTTTCTGTCTATGCACAGGAGAAATAAGCTGGGCATATAAGAGTTCAGCATTTTTAGGTGAAAACCAGACCTTTTAGTGTTAAGAGATACTTGCATCTTTCACACTACAGCTGTCTGCAGACATTGTTCTTTTCTGGCTATCATTGAGTTATTAAAGCTGTCTCTTGCAGTCAGTGCAAAGGAACGTCTAAAAAAGGAGGTTAGTGTAAATGTCAAATACTGGTGTCCAGTTACTATCTAGACAACAAACTAAGGAGCAAAAGGTGTTTGTCTACCCCCTACAGTTAAAACTTAAGTAAAACATTTTGGAAACAGTTTTAAAATCTCAATAACTACCCCCACTTTAAAAGCCTTAGTGAAAAAGATTTTTCTCATAGCATGTCTAATTGAAACAGGAGTATTCCCATGATGAAGTGTGGTAGAATGAGAGTAGCATGAATTGGCAATAGCTTGGATTTGAGTCACCTCTCAGACATGCAATTCCATTGATTTCAACTACATTACTTCTGATTTGTGCTATTGTAAGAAAGAAAAAAATGAGAGAAAGGAAGAGCTTTCATCTTGATTTTGCACCAGAGAACTCCATAGCAGTTACACTGTTGACTGCAGTGAGCGCCAGGTTCAACTCAAAGCCTGAAGAACACAATTTTTAGAAGATCTAGTAAATTCTATTGGAGCTCCCTGGGAGCAAAGACCCAGATGGCCAGTTTCTGCTGAAATATTTTTGCTGTCCACCATTTGATCTGAAAACATTATTAACAAAGGGTAACTCTTAAAAAGAAAAAAATCATCTCAGAAACGTCTCTCCCACTATGCACAAGTAGAGTGAAAGTGCTGATGTGTTTCCTTTACCAGGCACTAAGAGAGCAATGTATGGGACTTGATCCTGCAAACACCACATGCTAGTTTTGCTTTAATCACCTAGTAGGAGAGTAATTTCCTGAGCGAGAGCAACATGACTAAGTAGAATCATAGAATCATAGAATCATTGGGTTGGAAAAGACCTCTAAGATCATCAAGTCCAACCATCAACTAACACCACCATGACTCCTAAACTAGACCCTGGAGTGCCACGTCTACACCTTTTTTGAACGCCTCCAGGGTAGACGACTCCACCACCTCTCTGGGCAGCCTGTTCCAATGCCTAACCACTCTTTCAGTAAAGAAATTCTTCCTAATGTCCAATCTAAACCTCCCCTGACGCAACTTGAAGCCATTTCCTCTCGTCCTATCGCTAGTTTCGTGGGAGAAGAGTCCAGCACCCGCTTCCCTACAACCTCCCTTCAGGTAGTTGTAGAGAGCGATAAGGTCTCCCCTCAGCCTCCTCTTCTCCAGACTAAACAACCCCAGTTCTCTCAGCCGCTCCTCATAAGACTTGTTTTCTAGTCCCTTCACCAGCCTCGTTGCCCTTCTCTGGACACGCTCCAGCACCTCAGTGTCCTTCTTGTACTGAGGGGCCCAAAACTGAACACAGTACTCGAGGTGCGGCCTCACCAGTGCCGAGTACAGGGGCACGATCACTTCCTTACTCCTGCTGGTCACACTATTCCTGATACAACCCAGGATGCTGTTGGCTTTCTTGGCCACCTGGGCACACTGCCGGCTCATGTTCAGCCGGCTGTCGACCAGCACCCCCAGGTCCTTTTCTGCCGGGCAGCTCTCCAGCCACTCTTCCCCAAGCCTGTAGCGTTGCATGGGGTTGTTGTGACCAAAGTGCAGGACCCGGCACTTGGCCTTGTTGAACCTCATACAGTTGGCCTCGGCCCATCGATCCAGCCTATCCAGATCCCTCTGCAGGGCCTTCCTTCCCTCGAGCAGATCGACACTCCCACCCAGCTTGGTGTCATCTGCAAACTTGCTGAGGGTGCACTCAATCCCCTCATCCAGATCATTGATGAAAACATTGAACAAAACCGGCCCCAGAACCGAGCCCTGGGGAACACCGCTCGTGACCGGCCGCCAACTAAGTACCGGTAATGAATCCTGGAACCCATGTCTTGAAAAGAGTGAGAAGTAGAGACTTTAGGTAACAGTGCCAGAAAGTTGGGTTGTATCAGGAATAGTGTGACCAGCAGGAGTAAGGAAGTGATCGTGCCCCTGTACTCGGCACTGGTGAGGCCGCACCTCGAGTACTGTGTTCAGTTTTGGGCCCCTCAGTACAAGAAAGACGTTGAGGTGCTGGAGCGTGTCCAGAGAAGGGCAACGAGGCTGGTGAAGGGACTAGAAAACAAGTCTTATGAGGAGCGGCTGAGAGAACTGGGGTTGTTTAGTCTGGAGAAGAGGAGGCTGAGGGGAGACCTTATCGCTCTCTACAACTACCTGAAGGGAGGTTGTAGGGAAGCGGGTGCTGGACTCTTCTCCCACGAAACTAGCGATAGGACGAGAGGAAATGGCTTCAAGTTGCATCAGGGGAGGTTTAGATTGGACATTAGGAAGAATTTCTTTACTGAAAGAGTGGTTAGGCATTGGAACAGGCTGCCCAGAGAGGTGGTGGAGTCGTCTACCCTGGAGGCGTTCAAAAAAGGTGTAGACGTGGCACTCCAGGGTCTAGTTTAGGAGTCATGGTGGTGTTAGTTGATGGTTAGACTTGATGATCTTAGAGGTCTTTTCCAACCTTAATGATTCTATGATTCTATGATTCTATGAAAGAGTCACTATGCTTGTTCTCAGACCAGCTGACCCTGGCTGGAACCTGAGCCTACTCTTTATTTGGCTGCTTACTATGAAAATGTTAAATCTTGCACTATTTTGCATGTGTGAATATCAGTTTGTTTTCTAATAAATAGAGGAAAAAGCAGTATTTAAATAATCATGAAACAAATTGAATGACTCAGCCCAGTGTGTTTTCTGGATTCTTAACAATTTGCTATGGCTAATGGTCCTTGCTTTCACCTTACACCATTAATTTTCAAAGTCATCATTAATCTCCAAGAAAAGCATTGAGCTTTGATCATTATTACTTAATTACATGGAAAAATAGACAGGTTCTTGATATTAATTTGCTTTACAACAGGCCAACTAAGTTATCTTCGATTCTTAGTACATTCTACAGCTGCCATTTTATGCCAGGTAATAATTAATAAAATTATTAATTTAAACAAAGCTTTTTACTTTTATTAGTGAGATAGAAAATCCTTATTTGAGCTCATGAACACTCATATTTTACTACCCAACTCCTTTGTATTTTGTTTACCATACGTGAGCCCCCAAGGTAAAGCAATTGCAAGCTTTACCTTGACATTTCTATGTAAATTGCTTGAAGTTATGCATGGAAATCTCATAAGACAGGTTCTGTCTTTCAGGGAAATGGGAGAGTGTTCTTCTAAAGAGTAAAAGGACAAATTTAAGATAAAAGTCATGAGAGTGAAGGTGGACTTAAATGTTTAAAGTCAGAGAAGTCTGATGCAGGGAACTTTTTATGTCTTGACACACTTATTTGGAAATCTCAGCTACCTCCTTAGACTTCAGCTTCCCGCAAGCCTTCAGGGGACAGCTTGGTGAAAGTGCCCAATTTTTTTAATCAGAAAAAATTATTTTCATGGTTTTTCACAGCTAGTCACCAAACCACTAAAGGGCAAACAATTTCTGAATGAAGATAATAAAAAGGCAGTTTTGGCATGTACTTGTCAGCTAAAGTATGGCAAATTTTGTTTGGGTGTGGTGCCTGCATAAGGTGGTCTTTTGCTCCTTTATCAGCCTGGAGAGAGGTGAGGCTTGAGATAGATACTCAAAACCTCTCTATATTTAAAGAGTTCTCCCGCCTGAGCACCTGAAGGCCTAAAAGGAAGGGGGAGACAGAACATCCTCAACTGCAACTTTAATTCAGTAGATTTCTTCTATGATATTAGTAGAAAAACTCCCATTAAAGATAGGCATGGGCTCACATGCAGTGGAGGGAGAGGAGGAGGGCATTAAATCACAGTCCTCCCAAGAGTCAGAATTGTTCTTCACAAAATTCATACTTTTCCACCCTTTGTATTGTACGTAGAATCTGAATCATAGAAATGCAGGCTGAAAATGACTTCTGGAGACTCCATCACTGATACAGGATCAAATAAGTTGACATCACCAGATGCTCATCCGACATGCTCCTAAAAACCCCTAAGGGTTTATACAACTTCCCCAGATATCTTTCACCCTTTCAAATCTACCATTAATATAAGGGCATTTTGCTCATTTTGTAACTGAAACAAACTAAATAGCATCATAAGTTCAATGCATTGTTCCTTAGCCTAGCAGTAACACAGCCATTATTAATTCCATTTCCAACAACTGCTTATGTATTGATAAATGTAACCCCTGCCCCCTCAATCCCCCTCCTCTGCCCGTCCTCTTTAGCAGAAACAAACCCCATTCCTTCAGCCTTCCTTCACAGGTCATGTTCTCTAAACTTCTTATCATCTCCCAGCTGTCGTTGCATTTGAACCATCTTTCAATATGTCAAGATCAACTTGTCAGCCTTAGTGAAGTGAGACGGTCCTACTGAGACATCATGAACATGCTGACCAACAGATTGCTTCTTTGGCCATTGATCTTCCATGAGAAGCAACTGAACAACATTTTCCTCAAAGCCAGGCAGTGTTTCCATCTGACTGGCTGATCCAACAATTCATTTCAACATATAATAATGTTATTAATTTATCATATGTTAATTATTGTTTTAAAAATAAGACAGGATGAGGAAGGCTACTGATGAAAGCTCTGCAGTGGAAGATGACAGACAAAGTAAGATTAGAGATGATTCTCCCTTTAATGAAAACATTACTCTTATTTTTTTTGAGGTTTCTTTCTTGAAGTAGGGAGAAATTGCTCTTTCCTGCGATTGCTTTCTGTCGTCATGTGATGTACACTTTCCTCCCTCTCATTATCAAAAATCACGTTCACTTACGTTTCCACTTTCACTTCCTTCAAAGGATAAAAAATGGCAACAGTTTGTGTCCACCTAGCAAACAGAGAGCAAATACTAGATCAGACCAGAACTCAGCCGATTTAATTCAGCTCAGGAACATGGGGGATTTGAAGTGAACAATTTTTGTGACACAAAGAGTAATGAAAAGTCAACAACACAAAATGGAACTCTTGCCATTACAAGCAAGTCTGACAAGGTTTTGGGTCACATCCTCTGATCTAGATTGACTTTTAGAGGCAGAACCCCAAATCCTTGTCACTGAGAAAGAAAAGATATACCTGATCTTCAACCAAGTTCCCTAGCAGAAACAACCAACATGATGGTTAGGAATTCTTTGGCAGTATCTCTCAGCCCAACTCTACCCACTGTTTTTCACTGCATAATTTCTAAGTTGTTAATGTATTGCAATAAAATTCAAGATCTAAATGTTTATACAGCATCATGTTTTACTATATACCACACACGGCAAGTAAACTATTTCTTAGGTTATCGTATATAAAGCAAAAGGCCCCAAGGGAAACCCCAAAGCATACTGGGATCATATTGATATATCAGTATTTCCGGAAGAAAAGTGGGAAAGGAGAGATATTTCCCTCTCTCCTTTAAGCCTACTCCTTTATCATACCAAAATAACCAGCACCAAAATCACTTTTATTCTAAGGACAAAAAATTAGAACAGATTCACATGTCAGACTATCAGTGGATTAATATATCATAATTCTCCCCCGTACCTGCAGTGATGGACGTTCCTTTCTTTTCTTTCTTTGTCACATTGTCTTGCCCCTCCCAATTCTCTCCCCGACCACAAAACACTGACTCTTTTGCAGGCATCTTTTTTATCATGCCAAGTGTGACTCTACGTACAGTGTTTCTACTGCCTGAAATGCCTTTCTTGTTTGTCTCTCTTTTCTCTCTCCCTCATGCTGTCCTTCTCTCTTTTAATCTCAGTTGAACAAATCTCTTTTCCCTTTTACTTCTAGTAACTAAGAGCCAAGGCAGAAAGAGATTAACTCACCATAGGATGCCTTTAAGTCTGTGAAGCACTAGGGGTAGAGTCAGTGCATCAGAAAGTTGACAGGTATTAAAGCTCTGGTACTGCAAACAGTTAGGTGTGTGATTAGATCTTTGCACAGAGTTAAATATATATTTAAGCACTGACAAGATTGGGGAATACAGCTATCTCGCCTTGGGGGAGAAAAATGTAAATGCAAGTGCAAAGTACAAAAAGCCAACATGGTAACATCACATGCCTTAGAAATACTTTTCTGGCACACCCACATTGCTAACCATAAAGCATTAACACAGGTAAAGTTCTTAGGACATCTCAGGGGCCAAGAATAACTTTGTAACATATTACTCCATCACCCAGCTTNTCCAAAACTCACCACTCCTTTCAAGAAGCTAGTTATCAGTTCTTATGGCTGCTAAATTTAAATGGCAGAATTTGTCTCTCAAATGATTCTAAAATAACCAGTTCTTTCTCCCAGTTAAAATCACTCACCTCTAATGACTATGTTTTGACTAGTCACACAGTGACAAGTGTCAGGGACTGTGAACACAGTTTAAAAGACAAAGAAGAGAGTCAGATGGAGGGAGATGACCCAGTTTTAAACTCACCTTACAAAAACCTTGATGATGCTTATAGGCACGGACTGCACTGCCAGGGGCTTATGTCCCTTTGCTGAATCACTGCTATCCAGTGCTCCACTCCCCTGTTTGCTCCATCAGCCTGCTACTCTCTGTTAGCCCCCAGTCCTCAGCTGGCAGAGGGGGATATTGCTCCCAGTGCAGGGCCCAGCAGAGGTGCATGGCTGCAGAACCAGAGCTGGCATGCTGGGGAGGGGGAGGCACATCACAATTTAAACCCCAAACAAAGTATATGCCTGCATTTACAAGCAACTACTTTCAAGTGTTATATGCACATTTAAAAAGTCACAGCAGACTTGCAACTGCTGTCAGCCCATTTGTTTCTGTTCCAAGTTTATTTCACCGCAGCATTTGTTTCATGTTGCCACTAAGAACATGCTTCAGCTATCTTGCTGTTAGTCAGTCTCAAGTACAAGGGCAGAGCTAACTCTCTCCATTAGGTCAACTAGGCATGACTGTCCCCAGGTTCCTCATGGCCCTGTCCCTTCACAGATCTCTAATTATGCACAGATTCTCATGTAATTCTCCTTTACTCTATGCTCCAGCAAGAGTAAAAAACGATTCTGCTTCTTCAGCAGCAGCTGCCTAGAAAGGACTAAAGTTGTCCGCGTGTTTTTTTTACCTGAAATAAAGCAGCTAAGTGGTAAAAATAACAAGCACTCCCCATCACTAAAAGGAAGCTGAAAGACCTCAAGTGAAGGAGTAACACCTACATTTGCAGAGGCAGAGGTAGGGGTTGAAAAAATCCAACCAAAAAAACCCCTTATTTCACTGGCCAGTCCTCCTCAGCAACTGCTTCACTCCCTGCAGACCACTGGAAAAAACTGAAGAAAGAAAACAGACCCTGATTTTTCATCCAATTTATTCTGTTATTTACTTGCTGAAATTGGTCCCTTTTTCCTGATTGTTTCAGGGTTGCTATGTGAAGTATAACAAGAACTTCCATTTATTCATTTATTCAAGTGATGCACAACAAATAGTCAGACATGTTAGATCTTTTGCAGACTTCAAATCCAGCAAGCGGTAAAACCACGGTGGCAAAATCAACCCTTTTTTTTTTTCTTCTACTAGAGTGGTACTTTGTACTACCCTGGACATCCTCAGGGAAGACCTTACTTTTCCTTCTGGATCCTTTCCGGATTGCAGGCAATATAGCACAAAGTAGGGGCACAAAGTGAAAGCATTTGTGATAGTAGTTTGCAGAAAAAAATAGCTTTTTTGACACTGTGCTCTAATCTTGCCTGAAGAGCAGCAGGACCTTATAAGCTACATGTAGTCCCAGTGAAGTCAGTCTGACCCTGCACAGACACAACGCTACGCTCATGGTGTTCTCACTGCACAAGCCAGACCACCAGAGTTGTAAAGTCAGCCCACCCCAGCACAGCTTTGGGTAACAACACATTCACCTGCCTGGAGTTTCCTTCCTCTATTTACTCTCCCTATTTGGCACATCTTGCACAACTCCTTTAGACAAAGCTAAATGTCATCCACCGCAAAGGTGCTGTAAGTAACAGAATTCTTTAGCTCCCCCTTCCAGTGAAAAATCTGTGGTGAAAATGGAAGAAAAAAGAAAATATAGCACTTACAACATAGGTTTTTGACATTTTGGGAAGAACTCTTTTCATGGGGCTGGTTACAAAGTAGATCAAAAGTATATGCTCAGTTTTGATCCTAACAACATAAAAGCCATTATACTAAATCATTTCCCCACGGAAAGATTTCAATATATATGAAACTGTCAAAAAACTCCATTATACACATAAAGGGTATTATGTTATGTACCAAAAAAAAAAAGTAATATAAAACCTACAGAGAAATGGGAAAGATAAATGAACATCTACCACAGAGACCAGGCAATTCCTAAATGGCAAAGGGTCAGAAAAAAATCTTCAGGTTATATTGTGAAGCATTTCTATTATCTTTGTGACCGAGTAGAGCACAGGGACTGCTATCAATAAATGTCCATATACATTTTCTAGTTTGGCTCACTACAGCCTATTTCAATTTTCACTGACTTGTTGAAGAAAAAAACCAAACACCAAAAAGAGCAGGCCTGCCAGCTATACAGGAAGAGACTACTAAACACACTGTTCTATACTTTGACTTCAAAAAAGACAGAATTTAAACCTTCTGAATTGTATATGCACAGGCGTACCATTACCTTCCTTCATGAGCTAATAAAGAAACCCCAAGGAAACATAAACCATATGCTAAGTTAAGCACATACTGGGACATTAGTCATGACTTTGTGTTTCTTCTTAGAATTGCTTTGAAATATTCATGTCAGATAATCATAAAACATCCTGAATTTTAAAGAAGTTGAAAGGAAAAACAACTGATCCTAAAGAGTAAGTTCCCCATTTCCAAATACAAGCCTGGATCCACAGGGGTCTGTATTCTTTTGCTAGCTCCAGTGGTCCTTGGCTGATACACCTGCATTGACTGAAATAGTTACACTGAACAAGCACCAATATAAGATAGGTCGTAGTGTGTTCTGATCTTTTTGCTCCCTTTTCTCCAGCTTAATTCATCTTACCTGAAATAACATGTGTTTATTACAGGGGTCAAACCAAGCCTTTGAACTTTTGACTCAAAATGTTTTCCAAATTTCAGCCTATAACACTTCACAAGCCTTCTGAAGTCCCTTACATAAAGCAATACAAGAATCACCTATGCTTATGGGTCTCTTTTACACTGATAAGAATCAGCATTATAAAACATTGACATTGTAATCCCTAAAACAAATATAGGATACACAGACAATCAGTCTGAAGTCCATTCTGCAAGTCCCAAAGTAATTGCTTGGTCCAAACCTTGAAATCTTTCATTGCTTCGCTTCCTGAGTACGTGTGTCAAACTCAATGGCACACTATTAACATAGATGTTTGTCTTATGTCACCAGCTAGTCTTCATGTCCATTTGTTACTAAACAGGACTGAAAGCAGGAGGATCAGACCATCTCCATAGTCAGCACTGGACTCTAAACCAATGAAAACGATGAATTTACTTCCCTATCCACTCAGTCCTATCCATTCCCTATCCACACAGTCTCCTCTACCTGAGATGTTTTTCCCATAGATTTCAATAGCTACCAACTATTTAAGACAGTATATTCTCACATCTGCCCAGTCTCCGATTTTTAGATTGTCCACTAATACCTATATAGCAGTCAAGAAATCAAATCTTCATGGAAAAAGCCACAGGGATTAAAAGGAAGTGCTGTATTTTGCAGATTTTTGGACTATTCTGAAACAGTACAGAGAGTTGCATTCGTTCACGAACTTGACCATAGAAATTCTGAACTACTTTGCAGAAAACATTTGCCTTTGGTGCCATTCTGTAGACTAAGAGTCATTTCTACACCACTTACCCTTGTCAGGTGCAATTCTCCTGTAGTCTGATGTAGCAGGGCTCCACAAAGTAGCACTTAAGCGCAGTGCCTCATTAGAGCTGAGGAAGATGCAGACCTGTGCGTGCAAGTTTCAGTTAAACTCCTTCCAGCTGTGTGACAGAAGAGGTGCATACTCTCCAACACAACAGTCAAGGTGGTGGCCAAGATGACAACTTGTGACTCAAGTCTTCAATTCTCAGATCTACAACAGACATTATCTGTAGCCTTGGGCTAATTTTTCCACACCTCATTCTGTGAAATGGGAAGAGCAGCCCTTCCTTCCCCCCACTTCCACTCCCCTCTTTGCATTGTGACACTGCACAGGTGAAAAAAAACCACTACAGAAATAAATACCTCACTGAGGTAATGATACACAACTTCTGGCTAACATTACGCTCCTTAGGATGCCCTTTTTTATCTCCGTGTATACATATGCAGCAGTGTCAAGTCAAGAGGGCTCTGAGTGAGCCTGCTTGGCCACCAGAAGCAACGTAACTGTGTTAATATGGCATGCAAAGCTAAGATACTTCTGGCTAATACCATATTTTGCCATACTGAGATATCATTTGGCACACCATCAGTCTGCCACTCGCCATGTTTAGTACAAACGATAGTCCTATCACATCTAGTGCAATAGTATGTCTACAATTGCTACATCAATGCTGAAAGGGAAATACAGTTTGGCTGGTGTGTGCAAAAGAGGCTTGAACCTGCAACGTCAGGCAGTTGCTGAGACACAACTACACCTACAGTGCTGTCAAAAAGCACACAGCAGGATTAGACTAAAATGCATTAAAAAATTCAGTGGTTGCAAGCAGGTAATAGAGTTAATGTGCACACTAACAATTCCCTGGTGCTCCTCTCTGCTTGGAAAGTCAGTGTAACAATACACATGGGAAAGTATTACTTTTTCCTCTAGAAAGGAAAATCATCATATTTTTTGGTTTTAATCCAATAAAACATATGCATAAAAAGAGTCCCATGAGAGATCAGCAAGAAAGGCTTGATCTTGCAAAGTTAGAAGCATTCTATCCTTGAATTAACAAAGCATTTCTGTCGTTGCTCTGTCTTTAAGTTCATGAATATTCCTCACGGATCTCAGCAGAACTACGTAAATGCTTAGAGGTAAGTATGTGCTTAAGTGCAGTGCTGGGTAAGAAACATAGCAGTTTGAGCTCTGCAGAATCAAGGCTTATGTTTAAATCTTCTGTGGCTGATTTTGTGCTAAAGTAAATGCTAGTGTTTACCTGAATGTCTTATTCTTCTCTCATTCATTTCTAATACATCAGAAACACACACCGTTATATATAAGACTAAATATTTGCTCCTACATATCACAATTAGACACTTCATGATAAAGAAGAGGCTTTTATAGGCCTTGGAAGTGCTCATTTCTCGACCTTATTTCTAGCACTATAAGCTGAAAACTTTTTGCCACTGACAGAATTAGTGCACATTCTCTGTATGATTTTGGTTTTCCAGCAGAAAACTTTTATAAAGAAGGAGTAAAAACGATTCCATTTCTAAACATAAGACATGATCAACTTGCATGCTAATTCCTTTTCCCAGTTTCATTTTGTTTTGTGCTATACTGATGCTGAAGCTGTAGCGTGCCCACGAACAGTCTAATTTCCATAGAAGTTAGCCACACCCTGGATAGACATGTAAAAAGAAATTGAAATAGGTGTTTTCCTCTGCACAATGAGGATGGGATCACATGGTTCTTTGATAGCTACACAGCTGAAGCACACTTTCGTCTCAGGAGAAAGAAAGTATTCAGTAGGCAACAGAACTACCAATGGTAGCATTCTAGCTACTTACCACTGCACAGAGAAAAATAAGCCAAATACAAGCATGGAAGAAAGCCACAAGTGATAAACAAATCACAGTTAATAAATCACATGAACAAAGACATGCAAAGGAAACAGTAGTCATTCCTAGCCTGACATTGCCCTTGTATTGTCTGTACATACTCACTTTTCATACACAATTTTCTTCTGAAGCCTTAAGTCTCCACTAATTGCTGAGATAACAAAAGGGACAGAAGACTTAGAAAGAATTCATGTTATTTTACCTTAATATCAAATAAATATGCAGGCAAGGGAAAAGCTACCTTATGACCATGCTACCAGCCTCCCATACTTGAATTCCTTTCTGTTGCAGAATACAGTAGGTACGGGGGTTTTTTGTTTGATTGGTTTTTTTATATACGTGGACTTACAACAAACTTGCAACTAGGTAACCTACTTCATAAAAGAGGTTCTCAATTTTTTCAATTTTTTCAGTACCTGTACAGAAAAGACTTATGAGAATGAAAAAAGCAAGAAACTAAAATGCAAATTAAGGTCAGTTTGAGCCTTCGGGTGCTTCACGGATAGGAAAAAAATATTTGCAAAGAAAAACAAATTTACTCAACATTCTAATTTTTCAGCATCGTGAGCAATGAAACAGCAATGCAGTCAAACAGTGCCCATTTTGTTAAAAAATGCAAACTCGTCACATTTTGCAGGGGGAATGAATTTACTGAAAACAGGTCAAGCTGGTGCCATGCACTGCTCTTGTCCCCAAGGTTTGAATAAAAATTCGACCAAAAGGCCCAGACCTGTGAAGTTGGCAAAAATGTGATGCAAATTTCCATTAACTACATGCACAGTACACTTAGAAAAGATGCCAACATTAACCTGCATGGATATCTGAAAACACTAAACGACTGAAAAAGTTTAATCTTTTTTACTTACATTGTTCCATATTTTAGTTCTCAAGCAAAACAGCTGTTCCAAATGTCTTTGTAGCCTATTTTCCATGAGCAGTTCCTGCAGAGTCAAAGATGCCTCATTCTTTGATGGGATTACAAGTTTGGCTGATAAAGACAAGAGCAGAAATGCAATACACTCAGAATTCTGCAAGGCTTTTAAAGCCCTGAAGGATGTAGTTAATAGATTAAAAACTGACTAAATGACATAAGTGTTGAAAACAAGAAGAAAAGAAAAGGAAAAAACATTTGTTAGAGGTAATCATGACTCAACACAAGTTAGTCCAATTGACAATATAGTATTTACATTCTGGATGTAAATATTACATCCCTGCAGGTACAACTAGCAGCAAACACAATTAGAATGATAAACAATGAAGAGGAGAGGGTGTTCATTCAGAATGGGCCCAGATGCTTGTTAAGCTGAGTCTACACAAAAAGTTGTAGTGCACGCCAATGTAAAGTTATAAACGTATGAATAAAGATTGTCATCCACACCTACAGAGTGGGAGACCCTGCCTCGCACAGCAGCAACTCTAAAATAAGTGCCAAGTTCCAGTGTGATCCTTGGTTGCACGGAAGAGAAGTAACAAGAGATCAGAAAGTGGTTCTGCTCATCTCTGAGGTGCTGTTGAGACCCATAACAAAAATACTGCACACAGATGACTTCTCATGTTTTAAGGACACTGAAAAATTGAGAAAGATGCATAAAAGAGGTTTTAGGAATCAAACCAAGGGACAAAGAATAAAAAAGCTGCCCTGATTACACATTTTTTTTAAAGGAGAAAATACCTGTTATTATGGCTTTTAAATCCTGCAAAGTAAGTCTAACAAGACCCAGTGACAAAAGAACCAAAGTGAAGCAAATTGAAATTAGGTAAAGCTTTTAATAGTAAGAATGATAAACTACTGAAATAAGAAAAGAAATGGCAGGTTCCCTGTTCCTAATATCTTCAAATGATTGGATGCCTTTCTGTTAACGATGCTTTTCTCAAACAAGATGAAGGATCACTAGGTGAAACCATGGCCTGTATTCCCAGGAGGTTGGAAAATTGATCTAACTATGAACCCTGACATAAGAGGCGATTTCAGCAGTTTACAGCCAGCAATGTGAACTTCCTCATTTATGTAATCTCTACAATTGATCCTATGGGCAGTAGGAAAAACTGCCACCTGAAACTGGGGTTTGAACTAAGCAAAAAAATCTTCTCTCTCCCCTTCTCTCTTTCTCTCCACTGCCACAGAGTTTCTCAGTGCACTCTCCAAACCACCAATCCACAGCTAGATCTACTACCCACTGCTTTGCTCAGAAAGCTCATCTGCTATTCTGACACAGTAAGTTCACATTAAGCTTCTTCAAAATGTGCATCAGAGGTGAAGTCTATGAGCTTTTTTAAAAAAATAATTAATCAGGCTATTATAATATACTCTGGCTTATATTGCAAATGGATCTCCCTGCCCTCATTTTTCTTTAATCATAAACAAATGTCAAGTTTTTGCATATTCCTACTCTCGATATTCCTTTTTAAGATGGCCAAGACAAAAGCTGTCTCAAACCAGTCAATCATCACAGAATTCTTCTTGTTCTGCCTTATTTTTTCCCCACAAATGCACATCAATAAAACAGAACTAATACTGTTCTGAACTTGGATAACAGAACTTGACTTGAGAGCTTATTGTAGTGAAAGAAATGCCTCTTTTCGGCATGGCATTTGCAACAACTACTGTATAAAAGAAAGTTCAATTGTATGATTGTGGCTATCATGATTTAAAAGGATTTCTTTTCCCTCCTGGAGGCATCCACAAAGTTCAGTAAATCCAGAGAGAGAAATTGCCTAGATGCACAGAAACGGTAACTGATTAAGGAGTTTCCTGAAAATGAAACTGCCCAGGTATTAGACAAGGCCCTGTGTCTCAAAGAGTAAAGATGAGTTTATTTCTTGCCCATTTTTCAGCTGACGTTATTTATTGAGATTCTGCATGCGGTGACTGCATTTCAGACTTCTCCCTGAGAGCTGGAGGAGGCAGGTCCCACCCACAACAAGCGAAAGCGCACTGCCAGCTGAGAGCATTAAAGTATTCCCCAGAGAGCAGCAGGGCACCTTCTTCCCCCATCGCAATGGGAGTCTTGCTATCCCTCTTTCTTGGAAAACGGTAGCAAGGCAGCCCTTGCACTGTGAAGAGCTCTCAGATTTCACTGATGTTTACAAAACTTTATGCCAGACAAGGATAAGAATGTTACGTTGTCCAAACAGATCGGTTATTCTTTCATGTTGCTCACAGTAGTAAGTATAGCTAAAGCACACAGCCTGGAAAGCTGGTACTCTCAGTTCTGGTGATGCAGAATAACCAAGCAGCCAGCCACCATTCTGTTTTGAACCTGTTTGAGAGAAGTCTTCAAGGGCAGTCCCACAGAGAAGCAAATCCAGACTAGACCAGTCACAGGGGAAGCAACCTTGGAGAAGAGAGGCAAATCCTACAACAAATCAATTATAAATATCTTGCCAAGCAAAGAAGTGAAAGCGTTGTGGTTGACATTATGCTTGGCTTTTTGGGAGTATTCAAGGAGCCACAAGCATGGTGCACCCAGATTCACCTCTCCCAGGCACCATGAGAGAGTTTGACTCTCCTGTGACACTGCTATGCTCAGCACAATTCCTCACCTGACCTTTTCTTCACTAATTTCTTGTCTGGTCATTGTCTCTCTTCTTTTACACTGTTATCCATTCCCATCTTCTTGTTGATCACCAGTTTCTAGACTTGCAAGGGCCTTCTGGACATGTGCCTTTCCTCTTACTCTCTCTGCTGTCTTATTTACTGAAGCCTGACACTTTATTCTCTCTGCTCGCCTCAGTGATTTCTTCCCTCCTTGTGCATTCAAAGGGTTTTCACACTGCCTGATCCGAGTTCTTAAAAAGATAAAAACTAAGGATGCAGTTATTTATTTACAACTTTGTGTGTGTGTGTGTGTGATTGAAATTTAGATTAAACCACAGGCAAATGACACAAATAACAGCATCTCCATTCAACAAAATGCCTGCCTATCTTCATATACCAAGAAACACAAGATTTATTTGTAAAAAGCAGTACTTCCAAAGCATAGTTCAGTGTTGTTTGTTAAGTTGTGTTTAATTTGATGTCTTTTATTCTAAATGGCTTTACTTTACTTTCCTTTTTAAATGTTGTCATTATTTTACTATTATGAGGCACTCCTCACTCCTTTCTCACTCTGGGAATCATCTTGATTCAAGTCTAACTTGTCAAATTAAGCACAAGTCTGTTAGAAAACCACAAAATTTCTTTAGAGTAGTTCATTTCTTCCCCTTACAGGAAAAAAAAAAAAAGAAAAAAAAAGTTTCTCATTTTGTCTACTTTTTGGGTGCTTAACTAAATCATGCCCTGAAATAAATGTGCATTTTATAGAAAATATTTTTTCCTGCAAGTTCTCCCGTGCATTATTTCTCTTTGCCAGACAGGCTTTACCAGCCGCCTCTCCGGACCTCCCTGTCTCCACACTGCATTCCTGTTCAGTAATGGAGCAAAACTGTGCTAGTCTTTTAACATGGAGGAGACTGTTACCAGTGCAAAGACAGCCCGGCCAGGAAGTCCCTGGGGAGAATCATTCTCTTCTAATATCATCCCTAATTGTATTACTCGGCAAACAGCATTACTTCTCTGTGCAGTGAAACAACACAATGTTGGGCTTTTTGCAGAGACAGACCTCGAGGTCCAAGAAGAAAAGCCACCAACCCAGCCCTCCTTCATGAAGCTTCATGCTTTCCCCAGAAGGATACAAGATCAGTCACTCCGGGCCAGCGCTTCCTGACAGCCATTCCCAAGGGCTGCCTCGTGCTTGCATGTATGACGGGTCAGAGAGTAGCACAGAGCTGCCCCTTGTTGGCCCACTCGTCCCTTGGCAGGCACCAATTCCTGCTCTCAGATGTTAGCAGCACTGTTCTCCCCTCAGTACTCCCATGTCACAGCCTACAGGACACACTGTCCCCTCAGGGATTAAAACCAGCACACCAGTCACCTCAGGAAAATGGCTGCTGCACATGGGGTGCCTCAGGCAAGTGGCCGCCTCATGGCCATCACACATGGGGAGCCTCAGGCAAACGGCCGTCTGGGGCAAATGGCCACCACACATGGGGAGCCTAAGGCAAATATCTGCCTCAGGTAAGTGGCCAACACACATTGAGCTCTGCAAGAAAATGGCCACCTCAGGCAAATGGCCACCTCAGGCAAATGGCAGCTGCATGCACTCCTACCTTCACCCATGTGCCCTGCAGTGCTGAGGGCTGCCCAAAACAGGGAAGTTTCCTTTCGCACCTTTCATGCCCCCAAAGCAGGCTTGGAGTCCTGCGCTGGAGCAGCTGTACCCAGGGAGCTGCGGATGGCCACCTCTCCCCCACCACAGGGCCGCCATGGTCACCAGGCCAGCTCTGGGCTTGCTTCTCCTGCCTCTGCTCCACAGCCATGCCATCCACAAGTGACTAGCGTGATTTCTCCACAGCTGGTTTGTGGGCTGGGGTTTATTTGGAACAAAAGTGTGACAGGAGTCCCCCATGCACAGGCTCTCCATCATGTTCTCAGCTGTAAGGGCACAGCACGTTTCCTCCCCTTCCTCCTGACTGCCCCAAGGTGTCCATCACCAGCCAGCTCATGGCAAGCCACCCCTGTCCAGGAACTGCGCTCGCCCAGGAAGTTTGCAGTGTGAAATTGGAAACAGAGAAACAAATTGTGGAGGTAAACTTGCTCCCAGAGGCTAAACCCATTGCCGCAGCGATCACGGAGAAACGCGACCCACATCTGAAAGGAGGAGGAGGAGCAGGGGAGCTGTGCTGCAGATTTCCACAGCCGCTCAATATAACTCACCATGAGCGGCACATCTGCCGGGCTGGAGGATGGGGGGAGGAGGGAGAAATCACATTCCTTTCTCAGGCCATTTTAGTTAATACCTGCTGCGACCATACGTTTGCTTGTAAAAACAATCTCGGCATCAAATATTAAAGCATTTCCAGGGAAATCTGTAAGTTCTGTACTTACTGCACTCAATTTTTTTTGTTCATTCCATCAGTCCTTATTAAATAATTAATAACAGATAAAAAATTATCTTTCACATTAATACAATTTATACTACTGTTAAAAGAGCAGCTCCATCCGATGTCCACCGCTTAGGACTAAGTGACACTGCTGATTTACCCTTTACATTTAAATTTTGAGCTAAAGGGCAATTGTTGTCCCCAGGCTACAACAGAAACTTTCCACCCGAGCGTGCTAGCAAGAGACTCGCCACCCCAGGGACCAGCTCCTGGAGAGATGTGGGCATCACAGCTGCCCTCAGCCCTCTGCTCTGGGGTATGGCTGGCTCCTAAGGCTTCAGTCACTCATGCTTTCATACCTTTTGCAGCTCTGCATATTCACCCAGACCTCCAGCCATCTCCCTCCTCTCAGGCACCACCAGCAAGCCCCTCTCCCAGCTTTTTGCATACGCCCAGTAGGGTGTCAAGTCAGCAGCCCAAGGCCACGTGCTCCTCCAAGACCCTGCACCACCCGTCAGGACAGCTTTCATCAGCTCCTCCTGCTGCCTCTCCCAGGCATTTTCTGTCCTTCACCTTCCCTTTTTACCTTGGCAGCTCCCCGGAGCCTGTTGCCATGGAAATCCCCAATTACGAACCCTCCTCGGCCTCTCTGAGCCCCAGGAACCGGCCCTTGGAAGCTTCTGTCTTCTGCTGGCAACAGTCTCCCTTGGGTTGTGTCCCCAAATGGCCCTGGTCCCCGTGAAGGGGGACCTTGCTGGATCCCCTGCAGAGCAGCCCTCTGGGTTCAAGCTGCATTCGAATTGGTCCCAGCACCATCACAAGATGAATCCCACACCATGAGCGTATCACAGACCGTCACCATACACCACGGCAAATAGCTCGTAATTTATGCGTACAGAATAGCTGAAATGTAGTTAGAAGTGTTGGATACGTCAGTGAAGAAAAAAAAAAACAAAACCAAAACAACTCAGAACCGCTCTGGTTCTCCAGTTTGCCAGCACTCAGCTAATAATGTTCAGAGTGCTCTACTTAATACAATAACTATGAATTAACTTAAAACAGGTCATTCTACCACAATAAAGTAGAATAGATTTCCAAAAGGAAAAGGAACTGCTAACCAATATATGTCATTGAAAATCTTCCCCATAGATCTTTATTTTGGCTTTGTACACATCTGATATTGCTGTTGGTGAATTTTGTAAAAAGTATTTGTACTTAAATTAGGTTAAAGAAGCTAATATGAAGGAATAAATCTATATTTTTCAGCATAAGTACAAATAATATTTTTTCATTTCTTGATTAAAATGTCATAGAATTGAAGAAAATGTTATTTTCAAGAAAATAATGCTAATGCTGTCCTCCAAGTAGAATGATACATACTGCAATAGGAAAGACAATAAGAAGTGATTCATATGTATCCACCACAATTCACTGATAGGCTTTTTTTTTTTAACCAATATAGTGTCTAATGGGCACAATAACTGGAATATGAACAAAAAGCCATTTTCTCTTCCAATACACTTTCTAGTGATGCTTTTGCAATTTAAGTACCATTCTTAATCCATTTTCACAGGCCTTTACCTTAATGCAACAAAATGAAAGTGACCTTAGGGATGTTTTCTCCTCTCCATCATAGACAATACAGGCAAACTATGTGAATTCCAAAATATGAAGATTGTTGCTTTTAAATGGGACTGTCTCAGTCAGAACGCAGAGACACTTTACAGCCACTGAGGCATAACTATGTATTTACTTTCCTGGTGGTGTAATTCACTACACTGCGATTGGTGCTGCAACTATGGTTTACAAAATCATAGTACAATTATTCAATGTAGTTCAATTTGCAAAACACTCTCTGGCAGTTGGCTAATAATAATAGAGTAAATCTGAGCAAAGGATTCTCAATAATCACTGTATTACCATTTTTTCCAATTACTTTGCAGTTAAGTGCAAATTTCTTACCTCTGAATGGCTCTACTTGAACTTACTTAAAAATGATCACCTTTGCCAGTTACAAAACCAACATGTTAGCTTTTCTTTCTCTTACGGTGAAACATAGCAATTTCCAATGTGACATAATAATAAAGAGATCTAATAGGCATCCAAATGTGAGACACTGCCAAAAGGAAGTAGTTTTAAAAATTTTCTTTGAACAACTACTATTGAAAAGCAAGGTTATATTCAATCATGCAAAGAGCAACATGCAGAAAAAGAACCCGTACACTTTCCCTCAATTAAAATTACATATTTCAGTCATACAAAAGAACACATGAGTTTGTCAAGCTATTTCACTCACCATAAAAAAAGCCTGGAAGAAAAAGGGAATGTAGAAAAAAAAAAGCAAAAGTATCAATAATAATTTCAGAAACAGTAATTTCAGAAACATATATTTCAATTCTTGTTTTATATAAACTTATCATGTGGTTATGTTTTTGTAACTACTACAAAACTGAAATAAATAACATTTTATCCAAAAATTATATATTTTCTCCAATCTTATTTTAGTAGAAAAATCAAAAGAAGCTATTCAGATTGAACTCTTTTCAGGGGGTTTGTTACCTGATATAAAAAAAAAAAAAAAAAAAATCTTATTCAAAAGCTGTGTTTAAAAGATACATGGTTTTCATCGATAAAGAAAACCTTAATAATTTTTTTTTGCTTTTCACATGACAGCCCTTTGAAAGGACTGAAGCAGAGCTCAGGAGTTTCACACTCCTATCTACTATCTCTATCTAGAAATAATTAAGTAATTATTGTGACCCAGTAGTTTCCTGGGAAACAGGAATTGGTTTGTGAGCTCCGATTAAGAAAGCAGAGAAGATAAAACTGCTGTTTACATCCCTATCTCTTCCAGGACTGGTACATATGTTTAAGGAAAACAAATTACCCTTGCCCACCGAACTTGCATCACTGATTTCCCCTTCTCTGAAAAACTGAATTGCAAAGCCCTACATAGGTGCTGTGGCAGAAAGGAGAGACAGGTACCAAAATCATGACATTTGTGTCAGGAGAATGGTTCAAAGTGTGTGAGCTCACCCCATTTCTGCTTTTGGGAGAAGACCAGCCCCCAAGTAGCCAATGAAACATTTTCCCTCTGACCTCAGAGGAAGTAAGATCATGTCCTGCTTCTCACAACCAGGTTCTGGGGATTAAAAATGAAGAATGTATTCAGCCCTGTTGGCAATCACAGTAGAGATGCTAATGAATGAATGAACAGGCACAAAGACTAAGCTCCCCCGCTCAGCTTTTAAAAAATCAACACGCTACCAGTGAGCAATGCCATCTCTACAACTTTGTCTACATGGTTGTCTGCCATTTGCTACACTAAAGTTATTAGCAAGTTGAGATGAGAGATGGCAGCAATTTTGGTGTTTGGTCAATGTTCTGACAAAGGTTATCAAACAGGTCAGGTGATTTTCAGGGACAAAGCATCTGCATGGTGATAAGCAGTGTGATGGAAATAGCGACAGAGAAAAAAATCATTCTCTTCTCACCCTGGATAATGTTAGAGACATCCTTGTGTAGTTTTACTGTCATGGGATAAGTGATAAATTATGTATATGGCACAACGTCATGCTGATTTGGGGGAGGGCATCGTGAAGGTGAAATGCATACCTCCTGATCATGAATGTCAATCCAACTGAAGTCTTGGAAGCAGATACTGCTGTCAGACTGCTACAAAACAAAAAGGACAGAAGACTGGTTATCTGGCTGCTTGCCGTGACGAGGACTGAACAGAAACTTCACTGTTGGAAAAAGCAACCATCAGAGATCTCCAAAAAACACTTTGTGGGATAACAGAGTTGATTTTAAAAGCTTTCCTTCAAGGCTGGGGCACATCAAATTCTCTAAGCATTGGAAAGAAGAAAGAAGCCATCGCTAGCTAGACCCTGATACCAAATAATGAGGTTAAAAATCAGTAATAGAAACTCCACTCTTGGATCTGTTTTCTCAAATGTATGATCTAGATATTCTGTCTTTTATAGATTTTTCCAGCCCAAGGGCTTGACACACCTCCTCAAACCAGCACAATGCTCTATTCTCCTTCTTCCTTGGTGGAGATTGGTTGTATTTCGCACACACTGGAACATGACAAACGCTTCTGCAGTTGTGTAAAATGTAAATAATTAGCAAATGCTGATGACATAAAATAGAAAACAAATATAAGCAACTCTCTATAGAGGTTTGTTTATCTTCTGACATATGGATGCATAAATACATGCACACATCTTTCCCCCAAATATCAAGCAGCAGTAAGTCCCTACCGTACTTTTGAAAGTACATGTGTTCTTTGATTTGATTCTAGTTCCAAGGTCATTTCTCACATACCAATAATTGTCATTATATGACATAACAGTAAATCAGTCTGGCCTTTCCAATATTTTTAAGCAACTTTATGGATTCTTTGCTGAAAAGTAAAACATTTCATCACAGAGAAGTTGCTGACATCACACGAATGCAGGTGCTGATACCTGCTTTTGGCACAGCCAAGAACATGAATGTAAATACTACCACACCAATAGCACCCTTACGCCTCCCCAGGTACCTGTTGCCTGTGATTGGCAGCTGTAACAGAAACCCAAAAGTCAGCTCTGAATGTGACTGTAGGTCACATACAGCAGCCTGAGATTTTACTGACCATATGGGACCCATATACAGAGCTTTACAACTTAATATTACATTGACTATACAACACGCAAATACACATCCAAGGACTGAAGCTAGAAGAAACATTTATGTTAGAGGGAAAAGGAACCAAAGACAAAGATGGGATACCACAGAATGACAGCCCTAGAGAGTCTGTAAAATATGCTTGGGAGTTGGGCTTGATGTTATCTCCTGACATTAACAGGAGCTGCTGGCATCATTTGATACTATATTCTGTGCAATCAAACATGTAATTGTTGTATATATGATGCCAGATATCCCTTAAGAGCTTTGTCTGACATGTGTCACTCATATGAAAGAATTTCATAAAGGCATTGCATATTGAGCTGTACAAACAGACCCATGAATGCATTATCATTGGCAAAAGGTCAGCTTTTTCTTCTTATTATTCCCTATGCTATTTCTGAAAGAGCAGAACAACCACTTTACTCATGTCAGGACTTGTTCTACATCTAGATGTTACTATCATAGAAAACGTATTTGATTTCTTTTACCCTTTGCTACCAACAAGAATATTTTACCACTCACTCAGGAAATGCTCAGAAGATTACATGGGGCACAGACAGTCTTCAGATGGCTCTGTGGTCCTTCAAACACAACAGCAGTTCTAAAATCACCTTCTCAAAACACCGTATCAGCTTTCATTCTGTCATGCAACGTACAAAACAAGACATATCCAGAGTTAGAAAATCTGACAACATCTGATTGCTCACTGAACAACAAAACCATTATAGTTCATGGCAGAAGAAAAGGTGTTGGTTCATGTTGCAAACTGATCTGCCGGCAAGAAAGCGGTTGTAAAAGACTGAGCAGTAGAACTGGAGCTCTAACTAAATGTACCTAAAACCATGTTTTTAATTGTGATATTGAAGACAGTGAATGTGAATTCTGATCAATGAGAGAAATCTTTGTTTCTTACATTATAAGAATATGTTTCTTTCCATTAGAAGAAAAAAAAAATGAAAAAAACCAGCTTGAAAGCAAATGCCTTCCAATGGACCTCCAAGATTTAAATAACTTTGTATTGACTGAGCTTTGTGCACCTCCATTACATTCCTTTACAAGACTGAAAGAATTTCAGTTTTCTAGTTCTTTGTTGGTTGGGAGTAGAAGTGAAATAGAAGTAGTATTTAGATCCTCAAGCAGAAGTTTGCATCTCTCCTCTGCCTTCCTTGTATAAGATCACAGAAATTAGAGTGAGAAAAGGGCAGTGAGTTGCTTATTTGTTTGGAGCATGCTGTGTAAGAGAGAGGCAGTATCTGTCATGACCATGAGGGAGGAATAATGATATCAGCTAACTTTCTGTTTCTGAGAGCAGTATTTCTTTTAAACTGAGATTTTGTAACATTCATTCATTTTTTACTCAAACAATTTACCAAAATTCAGGATCCTGACAGTTGTTTTGATTAGGAGGAGAATATCACGATGGAGCCAAGTAATTTTCAGTTGAAATCATGTTTACTTACATAGGATGTATGAAGTTCTGTTTCCATGATCACAGGATCAAGCACCAGAGCCTGTCATTACTCACAGCCTGAAGCCTTGTCCAGCCTGCAAACAGACAAAGCAGGCTTCTTCTTCAGTGGCACAAACCCAATGACATGTCCCTCTAGTTTTTGCTCCGTATCATGCTCCAGTTCTGTGACGTACCTTGCTCTTCTCACGTGTTATTCTGGTACCACCCCTCCCTTCCTCTTAAACTTGCTAACATGAAAACAAAAGCTCCTTTGGACTGCATAAAGCCTTTCATTTTGGGTGAAGTCTGATGGGGCTTTCTGCCACTCGCTCCACAAAGCGTCTCCCATGCCTATATTGTACACCAGTTGCTCACTCCAGCTTTATTGAGGTTTGGCCTAGCTCATCAGTTTAAAATTGTAACAGGTATTATACGGGATCAAAAGGTTCAAATTGTCTCCCAGAGCACATTTTCAGTGTTCTAGCTGGAACAGATGTCCCACAGATAAAACGCCTCAAGGGAGCAAGATTTCAGACAGAATATAGAAAAAGCTATCAGAGCACCACAAGAATAACAGTTCTGGAAGGAAGACGCTAACGTAGAGTTAACAAATCCAGATAGGAAGTTTGGTCTGTTAAGTGATTTTATTCAAAAGGTTAAAAAAAAGACTATTTTATGGTGGTGGTGGGAACACTCATAGGAAAGTAGGGTCAAATTGGTACTCAAGACACCCTACTTTTCAGTCCTGTACACTAATGGAGGGGATGGGTATATCTTAAGTCCCATTCCTAACAAACGTCTAGCCAGCCTTCTCTTAAACACCTTGAGAAGGAGTCCAGAGCCCTTCTGATTTTACATTTCTAATTTTACATTACTTTTTCCTAACCTTCAACCTGAATTTCTTTATTCTATATTAAGCTGATGTTTTACTGTTCTGTCCCAAGTATAAAAGGAAAGCAATTAGCTGCCACCCTCTGCACAAAACCTGTTGCAAACTGGGATGCTGTTATCCTGTCTATTTTCTTTTCTTTATATTAAGCATAACCACTTCTTTCAACTTACATTCTATGCTTTCTAGTTACCTCCTATTTGTCGGCATCCTTATTAAACAATGAAATATGTGTTTTTGCAAGAATACCACATTGCTGACCTATATTCAGCTGTTGTCCACTCCAAGATCTTCTCCTGCCATTCACACTGCCTGGGCAGTTACTATTCTCCATTTTTCATTCCAGCTTGCTCCTTATCTTCCCTTGGTATAGGACTTTGAAAAGCTGAACCTGGTCTTGTTGATTTAGTACTTTCTTTCAAATTAACAAGGCCCTTTTGAATTCCAGTTTTGTCTTCCATCGTCCTTACAGCATAACAGCTTGCTGTCCTCTGTGCATTTGACCAATATAACCTCCACTTCATTGCACGAGTCCTTAATGAAAATACTGAATAGAAAGGGCCTGGTTCAGCCCCTCTTTAAGTGCCCTCTCACTCTGGCGGTGAACTACAACTAGTTTTGAATGGTTTCCACTCCGTTGTGTGCAGTATTTTCATGCTGGACATATTTCCCTGTATAGTATATAAAGACATCAAAAGAAAAAAGTCAAAAGCTTAATAGAATCATAGAATCATTAAGGTTGGAAAAGACCTCTAAGATCATCAAGTCCAACCATCAACTAACACCACCATGACTCCTAAACTAGGCCCTGGAGTGCCACGTCTACACCTTTTTTGAACGCCTCCAGGGCTGACGACTCCACCACCTCTCTGGGCAGCCTGTTCCAATGCCTAACAAGAAGTCTTGTGAATGACTACTAATACTTAAAAACCATAAATGTGATGACTAGGATAAGTATAGGTGAGGTAAAGTGACAGCCGTTCTGGACAAAATCATGGTAAAGCTGATATGGGAAACAGCTGGTATACCAACATGGGTATATGGAATTATATATCCCCACTACGTACTGTGTCTACTATCCTGCCCAAGAAAGAAATCAGATTAGTTTGACATGATTTGTTCTTCACAAACCCATAGGGTTTTTTTAATCGCTTCATCATCTTCAGCAGCTGATAAATTGACTGTTTAATAATTTGTCCCAGAACCTTTCCTGGGGCTGAAGCTGGGCTAACTGCTCCCAAATTTCTCCAGAGCAGTCCATTTTTCCTCCTTTTTTCCACCTGAAATCTTTAAGTGATAAATTTGTGAAGCTCAACCTATTAATAAAACCTGTTCCACAAAAAAGATAAACATACCTAATGTCCCAGAACGTGATCTGCATATAAAGAAAAACACTATTTATCTGAATGATCCCAGGGGTTTCACAAAGGACCATGGCTCATCCAGTGAAATTGCCAGAAAACAGGAACAACTGGGACTGCTTATTTTGGTAAGAATATGAATCAGAGGGGACATGCTGGAAGGACACAAACGAGTGCAGAACATAAAGAAGTTAAGCCAAATGCTCCAATTAATCCTCCTGTGATGCAAAACAAGCAAGCAAGCAACAAAACTGAAAGGTACACTTTTAAATTATAAAAACCCCACATTCTCATTTCAAAAGGGCAGTGTATGGACTCTTGTAAAGTGTTGCCAACAGCCAATAGTAAGGGAAAATACCTAGCAGAGAGGATTAGACATTTCTGTAGGTAACAGCCAGAAGCAAATGCCACCCCCTCCACAGAGGATCATCAAAGCACCAGTTTGCCTTCTTGAATCTAAACTAAGAGCATGGCCATAGGGAATTGCTACAGCGATTAACTCCGGGGTCTCAGCACTGCGCTTGATGCCCAAGTGCTGATCATGTCCACCAGCAGCTCGCTCTCCCAGCATATTCCTACACTTGTGCTTCTGCCAGCGATTGCTGGCTACATTCATCTTCCCCTCTCCCCAGGCTTTCCAACAGTTTCTTTACCATTTTACAGCCATATAGCACCTGATCAGCCTCAATCACTCTGCAGTAAGTACTTGCTCCAGGACCAGAAATTTAACTTACATGACCGGCCCGCAGGGCATTGTGGTTAAACTTGCCAAATTTCCCTTGCTTATGGCTTCTGCATCTGGCTGGTTATTCACATTTCCATGTATTCACTTGCGCAGCTCATTTGGCCTTTTCTCCTCCTCCAAAATCATCCTCTTAACTGAAAAACTGAGATGAAGGACCCATTTAGCCTGGGACCACACATCAGCTACCATACTGCCCATCTCCCTCTTTCTCCACAGCAGCCCACTTTTTTTTGTGTGATCAAACCTAAACAACTTTACAGCTTTTTGTTTTAATATCTTTGCAAAGTCCCCCTTGGCCCAGCTTTTATTTGTATTCCCACTTTAGCCCTATACCCCTTGCCCACCAAGACATATTTACTGCACACTGTTCAAAGTTAGCTCTGAAGACAGAATTATTAATTTCCTTAGGGCTTTTTATAGCACCTGTCCGGATTATATCAGCACTTCATAAATGTTAAAGGTGTTGTGAAATAAATGCCATTTGTCTGAGGAGGGAGGACTTCCCCCCTCTACAGACACTTCTAGGCAAAGAGAAAACAATGCCAGTATTGGACTGGAATTTTGTGTGCCCAGATGAGACACCTCACACCTGACCTTTTGAACCAGCTAATGCAACATCATGGTTATCGGTTCAAAGCACACCTACCACTGACTTGATCTGCAGCTGCAAGTCAGCACTCCTGCAAATCAGACCCCAGGGTCCATAATGATGCATCAACAGAAAAGATGACACAAGCAATCATGAGAAAAGTGCTTAGTTCATACAACTTGTTCCATAAGAATACACTGACAAAGGCACTGAGCAAATCCAGCTCCCCGGTGCACCATTCAGGTGAGCCTTCATCAGGAAGGCATCGTCTCATGCCCTGCAATCTCCGGCTATATACAACCCAGACTGCTGGTCCACTCAACACACGCTTGGCTTCATTCTTTTGACTGCACCCTCGTTCCTCAATTTTTTTTCACTATCTGCCCCAAGAAACAGCTTGCAACTCACGTCCATTATTCATTCTTCCCACTCTGATGCTTCCCGCCCTTTTGCGGTTGTGTACTTAAAGGCCATAAAGAGCCGCATCAAGGTTGCACAAGTATTCCGAGAGCTTGATTTTGCAAATTTAATGTCTTTTGCAAGTCTGTGTTCACATATACCTATAATACAGCAGAATTAATAAATAATCGTGCTTTTTACTTTTTTCCTTAGTGCCTCATTAGAACCATGGGAAGAACACCACATATCCCGTGCCCGCCCCCTCACCTTTTGCTTTGCTTGTGCACACCCTGAGGCTACTGTGGGTTGCAACCTGAGAAAGAGAAGACAGAGCACAAGATTGCTACAGAGTGGCATGGCCTCTGTGGGTGGGACCAAAATTCAGACACTTTTCCACACACACTCCCCACACTCCTCTTTCCATGCTCAGCAGCAGCAGCAATTCTTTCCTTCTCCCTTAGGATAAAGAGACACAAGAAATACAAGACGTACATGACAGACTGCAGCCCAAGCCAGCGCGTGCTGTTTGCACACCAGTTTCAGCCGTGGTTCCAAGGCTCAGCCTTGTGCCAGGAACTCGCAACTGGCCAGGACAGCCCCGCCAGTCAAGCAGAAACGGTCCTGGGACCAAAACTTGCTGCTATAGCTGAACGTGTGGGGATGGCCATGTGCTGAAGGGTTCCCTACTTTTGCCTGAGGGATAGTCACACCATCCCTACGTGCTTTACCAGAGCTAAGCAATGACTTTTATCTCTCCAGGGCAGAGCAAGCTACAGCATTTTACCCCAAAGTTTCCTCCTCTGCTGAATTTACCATACCATCCATTTCCTCCAGCTCACTGCTGCAGGGCCCGAAATGAACTATTGAGTGGAAAGACCAGAAAGCATCTCGATCATCTAGAAAATAAAGTGCCACTTGTATAGTGCCATTATGTTCAGTGATACCTGTATGGAAAATACTCTTCACAATCACTACAAGAAAATGTTCTCTTCTCTTCTCTGCTGCTGCAAAATCTTAAAATAGCAGGGAGAAAGAATAAAAGGGAATTTTTTAAAAGGCAGGGAGAATTCAGCGAAAAACTCTGGAGGAAATGAACAAGAGTTAAACTTGTGTAGCTAGCATTTGACACCCAAGCTTTTAGCACCAAAAAAAAAAAAAAAAAAAAAAAATTGCACTACATCGAGGGCAAAGACTCATTACTAAGATTGCATAGTGCTGGGACCTTTGCAGGGGGAATGCAATAGGCAGTTTGGGCTTTGGCTGGAGTTAAACACACCCATCAGTGATCAGTGATTCAGACCATTTTGTCCAATAAGCAGCCATGGGTATCTGCTGAAGAGAGACACTGCAGTTTGCGTTTGTTGTGTTGGTTTTGGTACATTGACCTAGCATCAATGGATAGCAGACAGTTAATATATTTAGAGATTTGCAGAATGACGAGATTTAATCTTATCAGTGCCCCAATTCTAGCTAGAAAGGCATGTGTGGGAGCAACTGGCTTTTTCAAAACAATGCTGTGGATTGCGTTACTAAGGTTTAAGTGCAGATTCTAGTTATTCAAAGTGGATTTATTTTGCTAAAGGAAGAGGGATTTCTCTGCTTGGCTACCAATAGTGTGTGCCCTTGAAAGATTAATGTTTGCCTGAGGAATTTTTACGTTCCTCAGCTGGAGGCTTTGCTGTCACACCACTGCTTCTGAAGTTCACTCGCCGCGGTCAGCTTGAGGGCTTGCGGTACACGGCATGTAGTACAGCCAGTGCCCCCACGCTCCCAGCAGTTGCACAGGATCCCAGTCTCCATCAAGGTCATGCTCACCCAGCCACCACTGAGCAATGCAACCTGTCTGGGAGCTGTGGTGTGTACTACAGTCCTGCAATATTCCTCTCTAGTATCCGGGGTCCCTGATGAAATTCAGCTGGTGTTAGAATTTCCCTGTTTTCAACAGATCTCACATCAATAAACCCAGTGAGGATTGTTTCTTGAAGTAGCTGACCTGCTGGTGACTACAGTGGTAAATTATATTACCTGGATAACACTGTTCTTAAAACACTAATTAAAAGGGCTGTTTATTTTGGGAAAGTAAAAAAAAAAAACCCAACCAAACATATATACGTATACTACAGCACATAGTGTTGGATGATGAGCAGCTGTCTTCTATTTAGGCTTCGTGGAAAAAGTGGACAAACTGTTTTGGTGAGCAAGTGGAGAGATCATCCTACCAAGACTGCAGTAATTAGCAAGTTCCTGAAAGTACTCTGATGTGATTAATAATCCCTCATCCAGTGACCTGAAGGATCTTCACCCACGTGTTTTAGATTAAGAAACTGAGGAGCCTGAGCTGGGCAGCCTACCCAAAGTCACACAGTAACTGCAGCCTGGTGCTGAATATCCAGGAGGCAGATTTACTCTGAAGTTTATTGTGTCTTCTCTACATTTTGTTCTTCTTGAACATTGTGTTTAGTTAGCAAAAAGGTGTTTATTGCTCACTGGAAGGATACATGATTACTCAGCAACTTGCATCACTGCATGTTTTTACTGTTTATTTTGGTTGTGCAAGTTACAAAAGCCATTGCTTTTGGCAAGTCAATAAAAAAAGCTCCCATCGTTCACAGGTTCAGCCCCTGCATTTGTCAAATCTATTAGAAGATAGATTCTGTCATTTACAGCACTTTTCATCTTGTGTAGCCCTAAGCACCAGCAGCTGGATTGAGATTGCCTTTTCAGAGTTCACAAGGGACTTTTACTGCTGTCAGATCTAAGCAAGACTTAAAAACTATTTCTCAAAGCAAGATTTATTGGAGGGCTAGCATCTGGTGACAAATGTTGAAGGAATAACAAAATCCTTTGTATTGTGGGGTTTCTTGACCTGCCTGTTTATTAATGTTCATCTTTCCTCATAATTCAAAAGCACAGCTTTGTGCTTCTGATGCACCCTTATGGAAACAAATAAAATGATGCTGCTGCTTCTGCTTGTCCACATCAGAAAAATCAGCTCATTAAAATGTGGAAGTTGCCAGTAACTACATTTGTTTACTTTCTCTGCTTTCCCTGTTCAAACTTAACTAACAAATCTCTACCAGCTCCACAGAAGAACTGACATGTCTTCCAGGAGTTAAAAGAAGGCATATTTCTAAGTTTTCTTCATTTTCAAGCTCTGACCTGTGTCATGGTCAGGGACTATGCAAGTGCAACTTCAAAATTCAAGTGAGGGACCCTCGTCTGCCATGTGTGCTAGAAGTCTACTATCGCTAGCATTGCCAGTTTTAACCTGAATCTTTTCTAGCCCCAGTGTGCTGAAAGAAAAACTGCAAGAGACTCTTTCTGGCTAGCCTTATTTAGGCAAAATTCCCAACGCGTGTAAGAAGAGTTTTCTACAAGACCGCATATTTGGAGTCCGAAAAGTGGTTAAAATCTGCTCCCTTGCTCGTACTTACTAGTTTCCCTTACACACATTCAGACATTTGTGCCTGGTTTCCAATGTGCAAGAACTTAGTCTAATGTGCCACCAGCACTGAGGAACCAGAGGACTGTATGGGTGTAGTCCTTTGCAAAGCCTACACTCTTCATAAAAGGATTGCTTGCTACCTTGTTGTCTGGGCCCCGGCCTGAGCAGCAATTTCCACCTCCGATGACTGATTTTAGGAGGCAAAGCTAAATCAGATCTTTGCAAACCAGCTAATAGGAAAAACACTCTGTTGTGCTTCACCAGTCTTGAAGTTCTTCTTGTTCTGTGAATATCTTACTGGGAATAATTCATCAAAATAATACCCCAGATCCAATCACAATTAATACCTTTGTATAACACAGGCATGCAGTGAAAGCTTCCATTATCTCTGTGTTCTTACATCAATATCAGCCAGAATTGTATCGCTGCAGCACTTCAGTTCTGACTAGCTCACTGCTAACTGTGACTCTTAATTGGCTGCAATATTGCTGCTTTCCAGGTTTCCAATTTGTATGGGAATCAAATTTGTATTTGTATCAGAACGTTAGGCATAATATTCCTCTAGCAATCATCTTAGTGATACAGTCACAGACTCCGCTCTGTTCCAGAAGCGAGTATCACAATATTAAAAAACAACACAACAACAACAAACCCAAACAAACCCAAACCCCAAACTTTAATCAAAACTGGTCAGAATTCCCCCCTGTTCTCCGTAAATGGCTATCACCCATACTCATGTTTCTGTGAGCATCTCCCAGAGTAATTTATGGGCTGGAATCTTCTCAGAAACAGCTAATTCTAAAGTAAACTACATACAATACTTAGGGAAATAAAACTTACATTGCAACCAGAACCTGATTCAAGAAAATAACATTATTCCCCATCAGGAACTGAAAAGAGCAGACATATCAGTAGAAACCAACACAACCTGAATTTTAAAACCTTGTTACAGGCTATTTTCAGGCAACCTGTTCTACAAAGACTTGCAGATATATCTAATTTATGCTCCGAAATTAATCCTATTGTTTTCAAAAGATGGTATTGTGGCACCAGAGCCCTCTCTTGGGCCAGTATTCAACACAGTTTGCAGAGGGACTCATTGTAAAGCTAAGCACTGGTACAAGTTTTTGCAATACCAATTCCTCACACTGGGGAATCAGATGTGTGGTTTGGGGCAGCAGCATTATACACGGGGGTCTCTGGATGCGCTTATACAAAATACAGTATAACGAGTCCCCAGTCCTGATCTTTGTGAGAAATAAGCAGATCTCAACTCAGAAATAAGACTGAGATCTGATTGCTTAATTGTATAGTGGTATAAGCAAGTCCTCCTCAACATACTTACAAATCCCTAATAATAAAGGAGTTGAATTATTTGTAGGAATTATTGAGCAATTCATTATGAGCTAGCAAATAAGTTTCAAGAAAAAAAAAACCTCATTGGCCCCTACCAGGAAATTTGTCAACACAAAGAAATAAATTCATCAAAAATTATCCCATATGAATTATCTGAGTAGCCCTGGTAAATATATAACCTCTTCCCAATTTTATTAGCTGCTGCCCAGCTCTCACACACAAAATGCCAGTGATCGCATGTGCAATAAATATTAATGGTCCATAAATTAAATAGCATTATTCTTCTTGACATAACACCATTTTGCAAGGCCCCACGGAAAAGGTACAGGCGGTTTGTTGAGCAAGCTCTGCTGGAAGAAAAATATGCCTTTGTTTTTGCTTTTAAAACTATTTGTCAGGATTTATAGGGTATATCCAGAAGGCAATTAAGGCGACATTTTACAGAAAGCTACCATATGGCCTCAAATAACAAAGAGCAATAAAAGGAAAGTGTGATCTGTGAAAACAATTTGATTTATAGAATTACATTTATAAAATGTAGATACTTTCAGTCTAAACAATTTGTGTAGGAGTTTACACATATAGATAACCCAGAATCCTCACAAGGAGTAAGCTGCATTGTTCATACTATAGCAGTGCCTTGCTACCAAGGCTTCATTTCTGGATGATAAGAGCAAGATGGGCTCTGTCACCTCAAATACCACTTCCTAGAAGACAGCAGCACCGGGGCATAGACACAAGCCAGAACAAGGCAGCGCACTGGGGTGTCTGCTGTCACACAGGCATTACAGCTGAGGGGAATTTCAAGGCTAGCCTAGGAGGCACCCAACAGAGCTGCCCTACTGAGGTTACAAGGAACTCTGACCACCCCTGGCAAGAAACACAAGAAAAGGTGAAGCAGGAGGGTGGGAAAGACTGGCACCATCTTCACGGCAGAAACAAGAGTTAACAGCTCCATAGCCTCGTAGGGCAGGCCTGGAAAGGTCTTAAAAAGTGAAGAATGACAGTGTATAGAGGGGAGGAAAGCAAGCCAGTGGAGACATGCAAGAAGAGTGATGAAGTACTTAAATTAACAAGGCAAGAAATGAATCTCAGCAGTAGCATTTTAAACAAATATAAATGGAGCGTGAGTGTTCTCCTGGGTAACTCCAAACATGAGGTGATGAAACCTGAGTCAGAATTTTAGTTGTGCAAACACAGAGATGATGCTGCACAGAATGGAACAGCAAAGTACAGACGCCCTGGAAGTAGGATGTGAGGATGAGGGACACACAAACAACACTCACATTGCAGGCTGGGCCATGGCAGACACTGGGTAGTCTTCTCTTCAGTCCTGGGAGAAGAAAAAAAAAATGAGAGAGAAAGTGACCTTTAGCAAGGAAAGGGCAAAAGACTGAATTTTGTTAACTGAATTTCCACAAAGAGTTGTCCAAAATGCTACAACCTCAGCTTGCATTTGCTAAGTGTGCATAGATCCCTGAATCTGAGTCCATATATGAGATTTCCAGAGATGATAGCATGTCACAGGAAAAAAGGAAAATGTAGTTAGATCTCCAGCAAAGGACTGTCACTGCTGAAGGTGTTTCAGTTTGGAAATAAGGATGAAATGGAAACTATCTACAGTAAGACACCAGAAAGCAGTTCATTAAGCTTTAGGGTAAAAGAAGATGGGATGGAGAGAGGGAAATGGACTGAAGGGTGGCTGGTTTATTTTAAGATCTAGGAGATTACAGTGAGATCGTATTTTCTGTGGAGGAGCCTGCAAAATTATACTGGTTAAGAAAAAGGATATGGAAGGAATTGCTAACTGAGAAGCCTTAGGGACTGGGGAGCATATAAAATGTGCTAAAGTGGGGGTTTTAGTCACTCAAAAAGTAAGCTTAGAGTTGCTGAAGTAAAGACGACGGACATTTCTGATGGTACAGGTAGCCTGAAACTCAGCAACTCAGGCAAGGGAAATGCTCAGTTCTCTGCAACTCTGTCTGTTGTTAGGAAGGACCAAACTAGGTCCCTGTGGAAGGACCGACTCACCAGCAAATAAGTTTGATGCAGACAGTTTATAAGTTGTCCATTCCTCATTCAAGATGGGACTTGAGCTGGTCGAGAAGGCTGTGGTTTGAGTTACTATAGAGTAATACAGATACAGAGATATTGCTTCTTTCTCTCTCTTTAGTGCATATGTAATATAGGATGGCATTTGCTTTGTCTCTCACAAATATTGATTCACTACAGACAAGCTGACTTGGGGATCAGCACACTTGGGAACGTGTAAGGAAAAACAATTTCTCGCCTTGGGGAAACAGAGGGCGGTATTAGGTGCAGAAAACATATAGTGACAGAGAACACAGAGAGGTATAGAGCTGAAAGACACCTCATGTCCAAGCTGAACTCACAAGCACATGCTCAACACTAGCAGATGTTTATGGAGGACACGATGCATTTTCCCCACTATTTGAAAGCCTTCTGGTTGCTCTCGTCAGTGAAGTAGGAGTTCAAGGCCTCATCCTTTCCTATGGGGTTAATGAGAGGGCCTCAGCTGAGAAAGTATCTGTGGAGGCACTAAGGAGAAGGAAGATCTTGTGCCTGTAGTAGTGCAAAACTAAAGGATATTCACACCTTCCGTTTTTATAAAGTAAAGCTATTTCTTCTGCTTACTTAATTTCTTTATAGCATTTCAGAAACCTGTAGGACTGAAAAAGATACTGCCAGATCTGATGAAGAGAAATAGTAAGTAGCCCTGAATGCTAGTTATTTGGACTTTGCCTAGTTTCAGGTACTTGACAGTAAGTGATAGAGTTCTCCTGGGGGCTCTGTTTCTGCAGTTTTACCATGACCCCAAGCTGGACTCCAGTGCTGGTACTTTGGCAGTTAATTCCTTATAAATAGAATATTTCCGTCTGAATTCACTACCTGGGTCAAAACAGTCACATATTCAGCATCCAAAGAATCCCATGTGCCCCTGTCATTTTTTACGATCAGCAGAAAATACAGTCTCTACATTGAAAGTAAGGGATATAAAAGTACAGAACACCTGCTTGCTACAACCGCAACAACTGCCTGGCTCTGAGCTGATGAAACGTGGCAATATTCAGTAATTTACAGAGCAACAAAGACAGAACAGTAGGAGGTTGCACCAAAAGTGACACAGATATTTCTGCTTCCTGCAGTAAATAAAACATTCTGTGTCAGCTGGAAAAAGCAGCACTCCAGCAATGCTGTCCATCTTAAAAGAAAGGTAGCGGTGAGGGAAGGTCATCTGCCGCAGCTGCAGCATGTTTAATGTGGAGTTTGTTCCTCAGAAGGAGCCGGTACCAAGACGGCCAGGGTCTGGCTAGCCACAGGAGCTGCTCCCCACAGCAGCCTCGCTGGCAGCTCAAGGGCAGAGCTTGCAGCTGGACTGATGAGAGAGAAACACAATTCAAACCACTATTTTGGAAAACTACAAGAAATTGCTTCCTCATATCACAGCACTATATTTCTAGGCTATGGACTGAAAGAGAAAAGAATTAACTTTTTCTAATGTGTCCATGCTACCCTCGTCATTTCACAGTCTTTACCGCTACACATGCCCTGCAAATGGAAGGAAATTTTTTTCCCCCACAGTAAGCACTGTTGGTTTATGTCTAGAAATGCTCTCCATCCCACAGCCTGGAGAGAAGTCTATGGATTTTAGAGAGTTTCACCAATATACAAAATCTGGACAAGTCACTATCCTTAAACAGTTTTGTTTAAGGAAAGATTTCAACAGCAGTGCATGCAATTTCAGCATAAAGAAAAAACAGATTAATACAGCAAATGCCTTATGGTTTCTTCCAGCCAACAGAAGAGAGCTTGTGCCACATGGCCTGTTCCACCACATCAGCCAGAAAGGTGCTTATTTCTCACAGCCAAGGAATAACGAATTATCAGAGAGCAACAAGCTGGCATCTTAAACTGCCCAGCTTTTCCTGCAGCCAAGACCTCACCACTCTGCATATTGAATGTATCGCCCAAACTATTGAAGAGTTCACCAGGCTAATCTTTACTTTATCTAGCCAGTGATTTGCAGGCAGTGGAAAACAAACAAGTAAACAAATAATGAGATCACAAATTTCCTGAAGCTATGAGAAAAGCAGGTATTGTTTGCATAGTAATTACCCTGGTTCAATTACAGTAAGAATAGTCTTAAAAGAAAAGTTGGTCTCCTTCCTCTGGGGGCAAAAATGAGTAAGAAACTATAATTATCTTCCTCACTTATTTCCATGAGAGCTAAAGTATTTCCTGTAGAGGATGAGAAAGACAGTACTTAGCACGAATATAAGACATTTATTTTCAAGAGATATGGGAAATTCTACACACTACACCTCTAAAACCTTCTGTTCGTGGCCCCCTAATGTTCAATAATTTTTACCCAAAAGTAGTACTTCTTCCTAGATAGACTATCAACTGCTCTCCAGTCACATTATTATACGCCAGGCGTGTTAATATAAACCTGCAGTCGTTCTGCTGAGGTCCATGTTCTAAAAGTGGTCTTGATTATTTTTCCGTACTGTCTTAGTGTAGTTTCACAGATGACACTGATAGTCCCCATTTACACAGTGAGAATAAATCCCTAAGATCATAACACTATGCATTCTGAAACCTGCAGATGACTTTCCCCAAGAAATTGCACAAATAAATCACCTGAAAGCAATAACAGTGTAGGAAAATTCTACAGCTCCAGACAATGTGCAATCAGCCAACGCACACTGTATATATTCCTTTGCCTTCATCATGTCTGACAAGCGTAGGGTTTGAGACTGACAACAGAGACTGTCTGTTCATCAGGAACAGGGCAGAATTTATAGAAATACCTCTTGAAAGGAAGCACTCCAGCTGGAGTGCCAAATCTCCATGTCAGCTCCAGACTGGTAATAATTTGTGCTCTATTTTCCCATAAAGCAACCTTTTCTTATAAGAATATTCAAAGAGCTTTTGGAGCTGAGTGTAAATGCTTCAGCTATAGTACTTCTCCTAAAATGACATAGTGCAACTATGAGGAGAACAAGCGCAGATGAGTCAGGATATAGTAAATTATATAGGAGTGCCTTTTGTCTCTAAATCACCATGTTAAAAATGGTCTAGGTCAACTGGATGGCTGCCTAGCAAGATTTGCTGCTGAAACAGTCCAATTTCTAATTCAGTGGAGCCAGATTCTGATCACATGCACATTGACATGCGATTGAGAAAATATTAACTAAATCAGTGAAGGAAGTGTCGCATTTTTATTGAATCCAAGGTACGAGAAATCACTGCCACTCTCAACGGCAAAACCCCACCATTTTTACTATCGCTGACAGCTGTGGGACTGAAAATTCAGCAGCTCAGCTGAGAGGCCAAGGACTATGCTGCACTTTCATATTCATCGCAGTCATACCTCCTAGGCATTATCTATACACCACAGAAGAACTCACAGCCCTGATATGCATTACAGTTATAACCTTTGCAGGTAACAGCTTCCCCAACAGGTGATGCATAAGTGCATCTCTGCTGCTTGGGGTATTTTGTTGTTGCATCTTTAGGAGGATATAGGAAGAAGGTCTGTCCTGCCTTCGCATGCCAATACTGCCGTATGTGGGGTCCTCCTGAATCTAGGTCTTCCACGTGGACTCCACAACTGCAAAATGGCAAAAGGGTTTTACCTGGCAACAAACGTACTGCTCACAGCAGCGAGGCAAGTGGAAGGCTGTGGAAACCTCTCTCTGGAGCGGATCTTCTTGTAGGAAGCGGCTCAGTGCCCAGGTTACTTCTTTGTGGGTTCTCCATGGCACGGGCCATAGGTCGTAAATATATGTGGGAGCACAAAAGGGATTTGCCCTTTTGCAATGCCAGAAGCAGTGGCAAGCTGAGAGATGGCAGGAAAGGACACTCAACTCCGTAAGCTTTGCGCCACAAGGGCTTTCTGTGGCAAGTCTTTCCCTGTGCTGCACTGACAATGAGCAGCAAGCTCTGCTTCATCAAATTTGAACAGGAGATGCTGAGAGAAGAATAAATACTCACGCTCTGGGTCAAATCCTGAGAAGTCACTGTACTAGAAGCAGTACAGGGGAATGCAGTAGCCTGCCAATGAAGGAAATGACATACTGGGCAAACCAAAGGACCATTTAAAAAGACTCAAGCCCAAACTATTTGCAGACATCCTGCAGGCAAGGTCAGACAGCATTTGCAGGCAGCAGGGAGGAATGGCCTCTGCAGCTGTAACCATTCAAGCAAAGGGAAGGAACCACCCCGAGGGATGCAGCACAGCCCCCCACATCTGCTGCCATGGCCCCTGTGAATAGCTGCCCCCAAAACTGTATCTTTATGGCTACTGACACTGACAGATGGAAAAGCAGGAAATTATTGGCCTCAGGAGCTGAACTCAGACTGATGCATGAAAAACACCCACAGAAAATCACCTTATACAGCTGGATTTGGAATCGATAACTTATCAACACTACAGAGAAGAATGGGAAAAATCCCAGTTCTCTCTGGCCTGGTGGTTCTGCTTACTAACTAGGGCTGTTCTGTAGCAGTCGATATTTTTGCAAACGGTAGTACTGGATGTAATTCGTGCACAAGTACAGTATGGATTGAGGGTAGCCGAGGAGAAAGGGAGATAACAGAACAAAAACTGTGCCTGGACAGTATTTGGAGAAGTTCTGAAGCACCTCTATCAGGTGACACAATTTCTTTCTCTGTGGCAGCCCAGAAGAAAAAAAATGGTGTCACAAGGTCACCATGAATTGTACTCCCAAGGGAAAAAAGAAGGGTTGTCATCATCACTGGTAGGTGAGGAGAGACTGGAAAAATATTAAGTCCTGCCTTCGTGTGTTACAACTGTTATTCTAACTTCCCAATATGTCATTTGATTTCTGTAAGCAAGTATTACGTGGTGTCTGTTTTGAGAAGACATTTTCTGGCATGCTTCATAAGCGCAAAATTCATAGAGTATTGTCTTTTAGAGTTAATAGTGTCTGGAAACTCTGTTTCATTTACAGTCTAAAGGAAAAACATAAATACCTTATCAACCCGCAACCTGCATGCAATTTGATAGACCAGTATCAAGTTAAAAATGAATAATTCCATGCCTAAAGGAAGTGACTCTCACTTTATGTTGTGGGTCATTTACGTGAGTTGTGTGTATTTATCCAGATGAGGAGAAGAGTATAATACACNCTATTGAGTGTTCATATTGTCATGCAGACAAATTGGTTCTATATTCCTGAGCCATGCTGCACTATGCCAGGGAGGAAGGTACATCTCTGCTTCACTAAATTGTGGGAGTAGACTCAGTGCGATGGGGGGAAGGAAAAAAAAGAAAGAAAAATTGATGAAAACAATCCATTCTCGGCTGAAGTTGTGGGTGAACTCCAGGATATTTTGGTAACTCACTTGCACAATATACTGCTGCAATCTGCAAAAAAGAAACCATGTCAGAGTACAGCACACACAGTGGTTTTAACCTCACGTAAACTGAGTCACACATCTTGGCCATGGGGTTCACCCTGATGGAGGATGCAGCGAGTGAGGCAGGGTGCCCCATCCTGCTGCCAGCAGCAGGCTGACACCCCTGCGGGATGGCAGGCAGCACGCCCCCAGGCTCCTCCACGTGCAACCCCGATGGCAGCAGCACAGGGAGGTGTCACACTTCCTCCCCAGCACGAAACCAAGGGGGACAGGCTGTGAACACCAACAGCCCACCCCTCATCCCTCCAACGCCCAAACCATGGCTGGCAGTTGCCCAGGGCTGGTCCTAGGAGAAGTCCAGCGCCCGGGGCTGGTCCTAGGAGAATTCCAGCTCCCAGCACAGGCCCTTGGCTCCCACAGCCTCTGCCCAGCACCAAAATTGCACCAGGGGAACTCCCTCCCTATGCAAACAGAAGCACTCACTGAGATTATAAACCCACCTCCCTGCCTGCCCTGGATGTTCCAAGTTACTCCTAGAGAGGTCCAAAAGCCCACAAAACCCCATCTCCTGCCCAGATATTAATACAGACTCTCTCGTACACTCCTTTGGTAATTTTCTGCGGTGAACAGTGGAACATACATTCCAAATGTGAAGATGAAATAAAAGAAAATAGCATTTCTCTAATGGTGAAAAAGTGGACAGCCAAAGGCTGTGATCCCCCACCATTTAATACAGCCTGAAGGAAAGCAGTGTCACAGCATTAGATTATATTTCAATGACAAGATGCACTTGGTGTCCTTGAAGCGTGTGTCACCAGCAGTTGCCTTCATTCTGTCTCAGTATAGTAGTGGTGCTTGGCTGTTTTACATCAAGTCACAGTAACTTTAACAAATAAGTACTGGCTTCTGTGAAGAGCCTGAGAAGCAAGAGGTATATGACAAGAAGAAATTCCTACTAACAGCAACTATGGCATTAGAAATACGTCAGTGATACACAGAGAAGCCACATTTTCTAGCATTCAAGCACGTCACAACCTCTAATGTTTTTAACCTCTCTACACCCAGGAAGGGTGGAAATACAGGTAAGGAAGTACCACTTCCCCCATTTTAGAGATGGAAAAGTGAGGCACAGGACTACTGTAGCTCCAGTGCGTCCATTTGTGTCTAATTGCCATTGAAATTCTTTGCATGTTTGGGCCTAAATTGCTTTACAAGGTCACACCGGGCATGATGGGTCGCTGCTGTCTTTTCTCAGACCCCAACTCTTCTTTATTCTATGAGCCTATAGGTAAGGAAGCAGGTTTTAAGGCAAACCAGAGACCATCTGACACCCTCATTCATGCAAGGGGCCCCCTTCTCGCCTCAGCTGGACCGGGTAGAAAGAATTTATCTGGCTACTAAGTGCAGGATCAAGGTCCCTTAACATGGTATTTCTTACCTTGTGATAGGCATTTGTCTCCACATCCTGAGTATTCAAAGACAGCTAGATGAACCTGATTCAAGACCAAAATTCAACTCTGAGCTCAGAGCAATATTATCACACTACTAGGATTCATTCTGGGGACCATTACACATACGGAGAAAAAAGGGGCTATAAGAGAGCAGAGCGCTCTCAACCTTCTCATCTCAGTGAACGTCAGCTATGAGAGAAGAGCGGCCCGACATTGACAGAGAGGACGCAGTACAATAGAAAGGTGTCCAAACACAAAATTCGCTTCAAAAGTTTCCGTGACGGTCTTATTCGGACCTGTGGAAAATATGCATATATCTCATTTTGCTGAGCTTGTGATACTTTCTTTGACATTTGAAACTTATAACAATTGGACTCAATTTAATACAAGTATTTCTAAGCATGTACGTGTGGCATTTCCTTCAAAGTTATCTTCTATTACTATCAGAATAACTTGTTATGTATGTGACAAAGCCTCTGTGTCAGCACAGTCTAAACCTTACAAGAACAGGATTGTACCAGAATTAGATGCATTTGATATGGAAGACCTTCGACAGACTCAAGTAAATGAGGAACAAAAATTTAATGCCATCTAAAACTAAGTGCAGTTGTCAGCTGCTGTTTTCCAAACGAGCCATGTAGTACTCTCATCCTTGGAAAAGCAGTGATACAGAGCCAGAGAAATTAACTGCATCCCAAGGGCTTGGGATTGAATGCTAAAAATAAATATAAATAAATAAATAAAAATTATTGTGCTTCTTCCTATATAAAGATTCAAGAAGGTAGCAGTGAAAATTATTAAAGGCTTGTTTGGGGAAATATTTGGAACCAGAGAATTGCATAGAAGATAGCTCAGAACAGTGAAAATTATTAACATAATAAAAATAAAAATAAAAATGTGTATATGGTGCACTCAGTTAACAATAAAATTTTGTAATTACACCACCATATTTACTGTCGCCAAAAGAGCTCCTCCTTCTCCCACTGACGAACATAGCTGCTCACATGAATTTATCTATTTATCTATCCTAAGATTATATAATTTTTTTTTTTGGGGGGGGGAGAAACACCACCCCCAGCCCCAGAAACCCACCCTGCATTTGCAAGGTCAGATCACAGAGCCAAAGGGTTCCCCACACAGCAGAGCACCTCTGCCCCCATGCTTCCCCTGGCTGCCCCCGTGCCAGCTCCGCTCCCCAGCCTTCCTGTGCTCTGTGGCAGCATGCCAGCCTTGAGCAAGTGTTGAACAGGACCTGAGTATTCGGTATCTTTTGGTTTCAGCTCATCTTCTATAAAATGATGATAAAAAGCAGGCTTTTTGTTGTGGGGAATTTTCAGCTGGATCAGGCCTATAAAGTATTACTGCAAAAAAGCCAAGAAACCGGGGCGGGGGGACAGACCCAAAACAAACCTACACCAACCAAGCCACTATGTATTCAGTAAGAGTGCTGCATCTATATGCCATCGCTTCTGAGAGGGGTGCTGGCAGAGGAGGTCATCATCTGTGTTGGCTGCAGATGTCTCTCTGTCCTGAGCACCTCACCACATGCAACGTGTGCATAAAAATGCATGGTGTGAAAAGGAGAACCCTGCGTAACAACGTAATGGCTTGGCTGATACAGCTTAACAATTAGCCATGTAAACAAACACACAAAAAAGCCAGGACTGTACTTGAGAAATGCCTGTTTGTCAACTTAATTCTTATCACACAGTCAGATCAGTCAACTGCAAACACAGTTACAGATCTCTGTAATAAAATATTAATAGCTCTTGTATACTGCTTCCACAAGGTAATGTAGTAAAAAATGAATGTTGCTCACACATTTCCACATTTTCTCTTTTGTGACTGCTGAAAGCTTACATTTGAGAAAGCCAGTTTGCTGCAGCATTATTCCTTTTTTTTTTCCGGGAGGTATTTTTCCTTAAACCTTAGAGAATAATTAAAATTCCTCGCACAGGACAATGGTAAATAATATTAGGGTATGCATTTCAAATGTAGCATGCTAATGGCATTTTTGGACTCCGTAATAAATCATCTCTATTCTCTGCAAGCAGTAGAGTAAATGGACAAAAATCTCTGAAATAGCCCCATATACGAGTCCCATACCTTCACAGTCTGATCTTATCTTTCCACATCTCTGACTTGCCCAGACATCTTGGTATTGTACATACGATATTAGCTTTTTTAATACGTCACACAACAACCCAATAATCTCATTACCTGCAAATACTGCAGGAATGCAGCAGCCTGCTGATACCCACGAAACCATTTCAGCCTTCGCCAGGGCCAATTGTCAGCAATAAGCAGCCAAACATAAATTACTCTGATTCATTTTATCATTTGGTTTTACAGTTTCCATTTAGCACTGAACTGATAAAAGAGAAATGCGTTAACGTCCAACATGAGGACCGCTTATTTCAATACGCTGAAGCTGCTTTGGTTTTGTACCTAACTTTTGCGTGGTCTCATCTCTCCCATAGGTTTCTGACATGTATGTTTGTTCTGAGTAGCTGCGGTTTACCCTACCGGGAACAGTAAGATCATGACTGGATATTTCCATTATCTGATAGGTTTTCTCTCAGCTTGCTTTTCTTCTTCCTTCCCTGTAACATTACCATTGCTGTGTTTTCTGTCTCCCCTATGCTATATCACACTGTATCTATTGAGACAACTACAAATCTTGTTTCCTGGTTTGCGGCAAATCCAGTTCTCCTGATCTGATTTTGAGTTCAGGTAAATCCCAGCCCGCTGTTAAACCCTGGGAGGGTGAAATGCCCAGGCCTATGCTATGCCTGATAAACCCTGTCCTAGCGTGCAAGAAATCCTGCTGGTTTTGCACATTGGACATTTCTTAACATTTCTTTCCTCTAGGAAGTCCATTTGGCTAAACAAGGATAACAAATGAGTTTCTGTTTTACAGTTTTCACAACTAGTAGAAATGAAAAAGGGAATAAAAGATTAAGGAACACAGAGTGCGGGTGCATTTCTTTTCAGAAAATTGCATAGATAAAACAGACCTTCTTTCTTCCAACAGACATTTTCCAAATCCCCTTTAAGTTCAATTTTCTGCTGCACTTCCCAGATAAGCGTTCAGTACCTCTTGGTTTTAGCTCATGCAATCAATATAAATCAGAACACTGTTACCCTCTAAATGCTAATTAACACATTTTCTCGCTTCTCTTCAATAGCTTCAGGCTAGAGCAGGTACTCCTCACATGGGTCGCTGTTTGGGGGCTTCACAAGGATGAAATCTTTACTATGGACTTTTTTTACTTGACAATCTTCGCTATTGACTTTCACGCTCCTGTGGTAATGGAAAGGCTGTCACTTTGGGGCCAGCCTTCAAAAAACATGAGCTTATTTAGAGGAGCATGAGCTGAACGTGCCAGCCGACTCGTGCCTCCTTTTTGTGTTTGTGGGAAGGCTCCTTTTCTGCACCAAAAGCACCACCAGCGTCACACCAGCCATCACAGCCCGAGGGCAGGTGCAGACCCCCGTGGGGCTGGCGTTAGTGCTGGCTCAGGTCTCTAAAGCTAGTGCCAAGTAGGCAGCTGGAAGTGGTGAAGTTTAGTCAGAAATTTTGATGGAAATTGCCAAAAAGATAACTAAAAGCTGCTGAAGCTTTTCTTATATCAGGGAGTCAGAAGTTCCACTTACAGAAAGCTTAGAAGCAAGATCAGCAATTCAGGGAGCCGAAGAATTTGATAATATGATAGCTAAGTTATTGTGATTGTAACAGCAACACCATCTGAGGCTACGACCACTTCCCAGGTCATTGCAACTGATCAGGATGTGTCTGGTCTGGAGGATCTTGTTTAGAAATAGCTGCTAACTCTTTTTGGGAAGATTTCTATGGCGAGACAGAAAAGTTTGTGATATAACAATATTAACAAACCTCACTCACACAAAAATCCAATTAAACAGAGAAATCAATGCACACTCATTTCCCAAAGTATGCATGAAGTTCTCCCCTAATGGATGAGCACCAAAGTGGATGCCTGAATCATTCCGATGACTTTCCAGCACAAAGTATCATTGTATACAGGACTTGGTCATGATTTTCAGTTCAGTACTTGGAAAAAGCAGTCACCTGCTTTGAAAGGGAGTTAAATAATAACGGGAGACAAACTAAAATATAGTAACATTAAATCAATATGAGAATGTAGGTGTGACTGAAGTCCTGTTCACCTAGACACAGGCAGCTCCCACACAAGCACAGAATTACACACACACACACACACAGAGGCTGGGGTGACAGCCACACAAGTACACCCTCACCCCACTGCCCAGAGCGCTGCACTTCTGGGGCTGTCCCCACAAGGCTGCCCACAATGCTGCACCTCCAGGGGTGCTCACAAGCTATTTCAGACACAGCAAACCCCACACACTCCTCCTGCAGCAATTCAGCATTTCTTTTTTGACCCCAAAACAACTCAACGTTACTCTTGAAGCTATCCAGCTCTCCAGAAGCTCTTAAAAACCAGCCACACCACAAACACAAAAACCCCTCCAGATTTCCTCAGTCACCCACAGTTTCTCCAGTTTGTGACCCAGCCTTACTCATCATCTAGCTATAGCACATTTTTAGAGCTGTAATCCATTTAATTACAAAATATGGGTCCAAGCCTCTTCCATTTTTTTGCCCCTCAGAGGAAAACCTTCTCATTTAACCCACTTCTGACAACATAGCCACACTGCTTATCAGAAGGAGCAGAAGAGACAGGAATGAAGAAAAACATAGACAGAAATAACTCTTTTTAAAATCAAATGCCTGCATTTCTTCCAGAAATTTCAAATGTTATCATTCTCTTATTGCTAGGCATCCTGCTCACCTCCTCCTCCATGCAAGTGTGAGCACCAGCAAGGGTACAGGTCTCAGAGGTATTGCACATAGCGCTGCTTTATAGCTGTCGTTTCTGATAAAAAGCTGCATGCGTATCCCACTCAAACGAGGCTGGATCTCTCTACAGGACTGCCGTCAGTCCACATAAGGCCTCTACATAAAACAAAAAGAAAAAAAAAAATGAAATGCTGCAGCTCTTTGTGTTCATCTGGCTCAGCAATGAACATCTAAATATAAAATGTTTATTGTCACTTAAGGTGAGCTCTGTGTCCCAAGCCAACGAGTTGGCACCCTGCAAAGCCAGGCATATATTTGCAATTGTTGCCATCCAATAGTTTGCATTGTTATGAACAAGATTTAATGGTTACACTCTGTATCTATTACCTATTTAAATTACTCTTCCAGCATGTGAATATTAAACACTGGAAGAGGCAGATGAATGCCTGTACAAAACTACAGTAAGAAAAGAAAGATTTAAATGAACGTTGTTCTAACAAAATGCTTAATGGAAACAAGTAGCACCCTGACTCCAGTGATGTTTCAGTCCTCTCTGCCGAGCCCAGAACTGGATGACATTTTTCCAAACTTGTTAGTATAGAATCATAGAATAGTTTGGGTTGGAAGGGACCTTTAAAGGTCATCTAGTCCAACCCCCCTGCAGTGAGCAGGGACCTCTTCCACTAGATCAGTTTGCTCAGAGCCACGTCCAGCCTGACCTTGAACGTTTCCAGGGATGGGGCATCTACCACCTCTCTGGGCAACGTGTGCCAGTGTTTCACCACCCTCATTGTAAAACATTTCTTCCTTATATCTAGTCTGAATCTACCCTCTTTTAGTTTAAAACCATTGCCCCTTGTCCCATTGTTACAGACCGTACTAAAAAATCTGTCCCCAGCATGCCAATAAATAAAACATTTCCATCCTTAATATTGTCCTGTTTGAGTCTTGATTTACAAGATCTAAATTTTACACATGAAAGCCTTTCTAAGAATATCATACACATTCGTTCCTCCGACCTAAATGGCAATAGCAAAAAAAAATTGCATCACCAAGCTGCTTTTGATAACTTTTTTCCCCATAAAAAGTTTCCTGCAAACCAGGTGTTCTTCCATGTTTATTTTCAAATCTTTCTTCCATCTTTCAAACTTAAGGGAAAGACATTCAACATTTTTGAGCATGATTCTAAGTGCCATGAAGAATTATTGCTCTGGGGAGGAAGGAGGACTTTCCCCTCAAATCTTTTTTTTTTATTCCCCCCCGCCCCAGTGCCCAGGTGCCCAGGACATGGACATCTTTCCATAGACTATTTCTAAAGCTGAGTGCTTGGAAAAGTCATGACATCAGGACACTGCAGCAGTGTTCAGATAATTTCACACTGGAGAGTCCAACATCACCAAAAACTTCCTGAGAAATTTTGAAGAAAAAAAAATCTCTATTTTGATTTTGAAAGAAACCATTGTCAGGAGCAATTAACATTGTCTAATCACTCCTTTTATGCCAGGCAATTTAAACTCCCTGTCATAACTGCAAACCAGCCTGAAATTATCCCTCATTTTTCTCACTCTCTTCTTTTGCTATAGCTTCTGAGAGGGAGACATCCAGCTGTAGCTCTGTCATTTCCTCCTTGGCATGACACCGCATTTCTTTGTTGCGGCCAGCTCTAGGAAGTCATTTGGCAGCACAGTTCATGTCCAGCCTGTACAGGGCAAGTCGGAGTCTCCCTGCCAAGCGACACTGTAAGGACATTATGCTGCTGTCGTCTGTCCCCACCATGCAAGGAAGAAAAACAAGCCAAAAACGTTTTACTATTTGGGGTCCCCCTGAAGACAGGGAAGGGGGTCAAGACTGTGCAAAGTTAATCATCGTGCAAGGGTGCATGTACAAGGGGCCCCCATACACAAGGGGATGACAGTCCCTTGGTACAAGCCCTGGGCACAAACGTCCTTCATAGCACTGGGGTGGAAGGGAACAGCTATCAGTCAAGCACATCCCTCTGTCAATCCTTTAGACCGTACCACTGATCCCTCCTATGTACCTGAACTGCTCATCTGGGTTTCTACAGCAACTGTTTACACCCTTCCTTGACCTCCTCCCAGCTGAGCTCCCCGGCTCTTCCAGGGGTGGCTGGCAGAAAGCGCCACAGGACCTCCCGCCATTTTCCAAAGCAATAATCCCCATAAAATGTAATGGATCCTAGAGGTGTGGAGTTGGGGTGGGAGGAAGCAAACAAAAAACAAAACACAAACAAAAAAAACCAACAAGAGCTTTCCAGCATGAACAACTGAAAAAATATCCTTTGAATCACCAGATCTTCTCTGCCTCCCTTAGTCAGTTCTCTTAAACTACCCTAAAAAAACCCAAACCAAAGCAAAACAAAAGAAAAAAACAAAAAAAACCCCCAAAACAAAAACCCAACAAAAACCCAGTGAACAAAGATCCTCACATTCAGCCTCTGGTGAATAAAGGCAGGGAATCAATTATGGGATGGCAGATCCTTCGCAGACGAAGGCCGCCTGCTCTCTGCTCTCATTTTATTGCGCAGCATCCGCCTGCTGCTCCTGGGCCAGCAGTAGCCGCTGCTGCGCCGCTACCCGTCATCGGAGAAGGGTGGCAGCCTCTTGTAGGGCTTGGAGGAACAGTCTGACACATAATGACAGTAATTCCCTTTCTCAGTTACTAATTGAAGTTGGTATTGCAATTTTCCTCTCTGACCTTTGGATTCTTGCAGCACAAGCATTAGTATAAAAATCTGATAGCATTGTAGTCTGACCATTACGGGCTCTTACTTCACATAATCCGCTCCCAGTGCGGCCCACTGATGGTCCTCCTGATGCAGCAAAGACATCTGTGGTAGCAGATCTTCCCCCCCAGGTTAACAGAGAAGCCATGGAGTGGATCAGTCTGGTTTGGTGAGAGCCCCTGCTAAATATTGCTAAATGCTTCTCCTCCCCGTCCCCCTGCTCCTGCTTTTGTGGGTGCTGTGGTCCCAGGAAACCATCAGGCGACAGGGCTCACAAACCCTGGCCCCTGCCCTCCCCAGGACATGTTGGCTGTGGCCCTGTCCCGGCCTCGTGGAAACACCCCGAATAAATACATGTGTGTGTCTATGTGTGCGTGTGCACATGCCATCCTCAGGCACTGGGGCCACCAAGGTCCCCAAACGCCGTGGGGCTCCCTCTCGGGCGCTGCGTAAAAGGTAGAGACAGACTCTTCTCCAAGGTAGTCTCGTAGCTCTGACTTTGCTTGCCCACCCCCTTAGCTGCAGGTTAGGTTTTTCTCCAGCAAGTTTTTATTCCGGTGGTGGTTTGACCCTGGCTGGACGCCAGGTGCCCACCAAAGTCACTCTATTGCTCCCCCTCATCAGCTGGACAGGCGATAGAAAATATAATGAAAGGCTCGTGGGTCGAGATAAGGACAGGGAGAGATCACTCACCCTGTCACAGGCAAAACAGACTCAATTTGGGGAGTTTAATTTATTACCAATCAAATCAGAGTAGGGTAATGAGAAATAAAACCAGATCTTAAAAACACCTTCTTCCCAGGCTTAACTCTACTCCCCGTTTTCTCTACCTCCTCCCTCCCAGCACCGCAGGTCGATGGGGAATGGGAGTTGCGGTCAGTTCATCACACATTGCTTCTGACGCTCCTTCCTCCTCAGGGGAAGGACTCCTCACACTCTTCCCCTGCTCCCACGGGAGACAGTCCTCCACGAACTTCTCCAACGTGGGTCCTTCCCATGGGCTACAGTTTTTCATGAACTGCTCCAGTGTGGGTCCTTCCCATGGGGTGCAGTCCTTCAGGAACAGACTGCTCCAGCGTGGGCCCCCCACGGGGTCAAAAATCCTGCCAGCAAACCTGCTCCAGCGTGGGCTCCTCTCTCCACGGGTCCACAGGTCCTGCCAGGAGCCTGCTCCAGCGTGGGCTTCCCACGGGGTCACAGCCTCCTTCCAGCATCCACCTGCTCTAGCGTGGGGTCCTCCACGGGCTGCAGGTGGATATCTGCTCCACCATGGACCTCCATGGGCTGCAGGGGGACAGCCTGCCTCACCACTGTCTTCACCACGGGCTGCAGGGGAATCTCTGCTCTGGTGCCTGGAGCACCTCCTCCCCCTCCTTCTTCACTGACCTTGGTGTCTGCAGGGTTGTTCCTCTCACATATTCTCACTCCTCTCACCGGCTGAAGTTGCCATTGCACAGGGGGTTTTTTTTCCCCCCTTCTTAAATATGTTATCACAGAGGCGCTACCACCATCGCTGGTGGACTTGGCCTGGGCCAGCGGCGTGTCCGTCTTGGAGCCAGCTGGCATCGGCTGTGTGAGACATGGGGGAAGTTTCTAGCAGCTTCTCACAGAAGCCACCCCTGTAGCCCCCCCGCCGCTACCAAAACCTTGCCGCGCAAACCCAATACACTTCCCTACATTTTGCTTTGCTATGCAGGACCTGCTGCAGTGACGTAGCTTCCCCACAACTCCATGTGTCACCTCGTTCTCAGAATTAAGGTCGCAGATACTAAACAATAGCACTTGTGATCTCAAAATCCATTATTTTTCTGGGATTTCACTCAGCTTTAATTTCCTAAGCAGTTAACAGCAGTACCAGTAAAACCTGACACCAGGCAAATAAAGCAAAATAACAGCAGGGTCCTTCTCCGCAAGTCACAATGAAAGCAAAGGCTGCGGGCGCGCTCTCCTGCTCCCAAACCCACTTGCGCAGCACCTCCTTCGACACGTTGCCTTCCTTTGGCGGGGGAAAAGGCATTACACATAAACTACCAAATTTAATTAGCAAATTTTACAGGAGTTGCAAAAATTTCAAAATTCCTGCCCAAACCAAATGAACTACTTCACAACCAATCCTGCCTCAAAAGGAGAATACAATATTGCTCCGTCAACAATGAGGGTCAGAAAAGGGTGTTTTAAGGTGATTCCAGCTAGCCCTGCATGAGGGAAACAGCCTAGAAAATGGCTTATTCGTGTAAAGAACATCAACCACAGAGAAGGGGTGCACAGGTATATACAGAGAGATTTTTCACCTCCAGCTTTTCCGAAAGAAATAAAACAAACACCCAAAACAAACAAAAAACACCCCAAACAATTAGCTGAGGGGTGAGCTTTCAACTCCTCTGATTTGACGCCACCACCTAAAAGTAACGCACAACCATCATACCTTAACGACCATCCTGAAGAAAGATTTTATTTATTTTAAGGCCTTCCCAGTACTAAGTTCCAATCAGATAGTTCAGAAACTCAGGTTAAAAACAGATAGAACTCCACTTTTCGTTCTGAAACAAGCGCAATCATTTAAACTATTGTTAATAATATGACATTGCCAGGTAGCCGCCCTCACAAGATATCTAACACCTCATCTATTACCATCAGCTTATATTCATATATAACATGAATATATATTCAACTAAAAATGAGATGCAACAGCATTTAAAGCTGTATAGAGCTCTTTCAGCTGGATAAAAAAAAGCCTGAATGAAAAGCAAATATGCATTTTCTTAGCTTATCTCTCAGTCTGGCTCATACCTCAAGGTCTGCATAGGTTGCAGGGGGTGATTTTTAAATTCCTACAGTCTTCTCAGAGTTTAAACTTTAACTTAAACAAGAAAAGATAGATTTGAGCTACCAACACTGCAAGATACCGCTGTAATATGGCATCAAGAGTCATGCCATTTTAATCAACGATGTTCCTATTCACTGAAGCACATTTCTGATCTTCAGCCAAATCATGCAAGAGAAAATTGCATTCATACTCCCTGCTACTGCTGCTTCTCAGTAATCCCTTACTGTATTGAAGCAGGTCGAAAGCCCTTTCTCAAAGGCATTTCTTCTATCAGATCTTCAGAGAAGGGGCAGAAGAGGCAAAAAGCAGCTCATCTCCAGCCCACAGTCCCACCAAGACTCCTTTACTCAGGACTGGGGACACTCACTGACCTCAGGACACCAGCAAAACAGGACAGCAGCGAAACACCCTCCTGGCAGGAAAGCCTCCTTGCCTCCCCTGAAAAATGAAGCCAGACCTGCCCAAAGCTGATAACAAGGCTGTGGAAACGTTCTTCTCTGCAAACCCCAGAGAGTCGCTCTCTGCAGAGGGAAAGCTCCCGTCCAGCCGCCTGCACGGGCAGATACCTGGGACGGAGAGCAGAAATCACAATTTTGCATCTCAGACAGGGACACAGGAACCCTGCCTGCTACTGATATTCAGCATGATGCCGAGACGATGAAGGGTCAGGCAAAGTCTGAGAGTCTGAAATCATCTCTGATAATCACAAAGTAGCTTTACCGGCACCCTAGGACTAGCAAGCAGCTGGCTCCTTCAGAACCTAGGCATTTTGTTGGCAGTGAAAAGCTTCATAATCCTGAGCCTTTACCTCCAACTCAAATATGTCAATATTTCAAAATAGTGCTGTTAGTACCGGGCAGGTAAACATCCAGTATCTTTGGAAGAGAGGCAATCCACAATCCGAAGGAAATACAGCATGGCTTCTTCTGACTTTTTGTATATTTTATACTTAACACATTATTATCAGGCTACAATATGTGTCCAATTTTGGTTCGGTAGTTAGGTTTCTTCTCACAGTTGCATCTGGGAAGAAAATCTCTTCTGGAAGTTGTCTTTTCTGTCAGTGAACCATTAAAGGGGTATTTTTGGCAGGACATTTTTCTCTCTTCCATCATCCTGGGTTTTGTTTTGGTTTTTTTTATACCTAACCTCTTGTTTCCAGCTTTTGTACCCACCTGTATTTGCACTGTGCTTAGCCAACACCAAAGCCCAGACATCACATATTTGTAGTCTTGGCAAGTTTCATGGGTTCTGACAAACGTGTGGCTGAATTTCTCACCAATCTCTCAGCAGGACCATAACCCCCAGCACCTCTAAAAGAACTTTTACCCCTAAATTCCTGTGTGCCATGCGCACATCGACTGAACAGCACTTCACAAAGCACTGTTAAATCTTTCAATTTTCAGGAAGTACATACAAATTTTATACCATATTTGAGGAAAGAAATAGAGCTCAGTAGTAGAGACAAAACAGAGAATAATCGGCCAGATGACGGGATTGATGTAGGGTTACAGCAGATCACTAACTGCACCCAAGTCAAAATCTCAATGAAAACAAAGATAAATCTCTTTTTGGACTTACTAGCAAGTGTGTCATCAAAACAGCGTTCTCAAACCAAGTCCCTAAACCTCAAAAATGTTTTGGGGAAATGTTCCCCGCCCCCCCTGCCTTGAATGGTGCTTCTTTAACTTGCAGTTGTGCCTCATTTTTAGCTTTCCCCTTTACCACAGGATCACAAGCCTAAGAGATACCAAGACTCTGACAGACTCAGATTTCCCCAGGAGCTGTGGCATTAGCACCAAACGCCACGGTGCCAGTAAAGTCATGTCATGAGTTGGCAGAACTGATAAGCAGTGGAGATCCCTTAAATTACCTTTTCCCGGCACCCTGAACTCCCTTTCCACACAGAGAATGAACCAGGGTTACTGCAGAAGCTTTCATATTTCTCTCCTAATAATAGGAGCCGTGTTGTACAGGGGAGTGGTGGGAGAACGATGCTCCCTGGAGGTTCCAATTCTCAGAAATTCACTGTGGTGCTGCAGTGCTGTACTCACTTTAAATTCAGGTTTCTTAGGCCACGTGCATAAAAGACAATCTTAGCCTCATTTAAAACTAGATACATCTCTGGAACCTCTGATCCATAAAGAGCTTGCAAACACTGGAAATATGCGCTTGCCAGTTCTCAAAGTACGTTGGAAAAACTACATATTACTGTGTGGGGTTTCCTTGTTTGTTTGGTCTTTTTTCTTTTTTTTTTTTTTTTTTTTTTTTTTTTTTTTTTTTTTTTTTAAAGTGTTGCTGTATGTTTGCAAAGGTTTAAGGCCAAAGTACTGTACAGATCACCTCAATTTCATTCTGAAGCACTAGAGCAGCATAAAGAACAGGAGGGAAAGCCAAGACCCTGCATTTTGCTGGGTGTGCTGGCAGAGAACTGTGTTCCCAACAGAAAATCAATCCCTATGTCCTACCTTTAAAGCCACTTCCATTACAGTCAGTCCAGGGAATTAAAGTCTCAGTTAAGATCTGTTCTTACAGCATGCTTTTGCTTCCAAGACATCCTAGCTAAGCTCATCCTAGGCACCACCCCATACTTACGTAAGCCGTTGGCTGTTACCTGTCATGCCCAACGGACATGTCCTGACTCGTAAGGGACTGGCGCACACACCTGCAACAAGGAGACTGTCTCAGACCCAGCCACACTCATTTATCTTGACAGCTACATCTTCAGCCCTAGGTAAGAGCTCCTCAAGGCTAGTATTTCAGGCAAGAACAGTTCCTTGGCACGTCTTTGCTCCAGAGAAAAGCATTTTTGGTTGGGTTTCTGCTTCCTCATTTTCCAAATGCTAATGTCCTCTGCTTAAAGCTGTTGTTTTTATGATCACGTTGTTCACTGCCCAAATCCCAATCCTGCAGCTCAGGATTGCTGGGACAAGCCCAGCTGCTGGTGGGTGGCCCTGGAGATGACAAACCCCACAGGGGCACACCTGCTCATCCAGGACACACAGCCCAGGTTCGCATGGGCTCATACCACCCATACAAACAATTTGTTCCGCTCTGTTGCATGCTTCTCCAACTGCTGTAAGTTTAAACAGCTGGAAGATGCTTTTAGCCATCAAATAATAGAGGCTGTGAGCTCCTTGCTAGCAACCGCAGCAAGAGCTGTGCCTACTACTTGAAGTCAAATTTCTGTCTCCAGCAGGGGTTCCCCAACTTGCTCTGCTCTGCTGCATCCTTTCCAAATAGCTATAAATTCAGGTTATTGTAAGGCACTTAAAGCTTTCAAGTAGCAAAGCTGAGCTCTGCTCCTCTCTGACATTTGCTCTACGAGCCATACAGGAACCTGTAAGGCAGCTCACTGCAGGTCTTCCCAAACTCACTTTGCTCAGGCACCATAACGAAACCAGGAAGCACCAGAGCAACTTTTACTGGTAACTTCCTCATGATACAAAAATGCACGTGGTGTTTATAATCATCAGAAGTTGCAAAGGCAACAGTTGCCTGACTTATTGCTCTTTGAAATCGAAGAGATGACTGGAGAGCACTGTTTGCCCTTACCCTGTGCTTTGAACAAAGTTGTTACGTGGGCAACCAAATACAGCAGCTAAGTTTATGGGCACTCAGCCCTATAGTGTAGAGATGGCACAGGGATGCGTTCATCTGTTGCAGATTCAGTTCACTGATATTCAATCTAGGCCATGAAGTGGCCTTAAAATGGCCTAAAACATGCACTTGACTTCAAACTTAATCTGAACGGACAGAGGAGTTTGTGGTTGGTGCAGATACCTCACGTGTTACTCCAAACCCTCCTCTGATGCCAGCACTGAGCGCGCACATGACACACAACATGGGGGAGAGTAGCCACGCACAGTGTGGGCTGCTTAGACCTAACACGGACACCAGACGATCACAGAAATTGAGAAAACACGACAGCCACCTCACCAAAAGCCCGAGCGTAGAGTCCATCATAGACACGCATGCGAGAAGAGCAGAGCAGGTGATCCTCCCTCCACGCTATCAAGCCTCCGTTAGTGCACAGTTTTAGCAAGCCTGATACTGACTTGCTGACAATTTTGGACGGCTAGCCAGGCACCTTGCTTTACCTGCAAACAGCTGGCAAAATCCAAAATGCTTCCCCAAACAGTCTTCTTTTAGCATCTCCTAGCTTTTTTGTCATGAGTTTGCAAAATCAGGATGTGTTTAAATGTATTTGAATGCATCATATATAAAGCGCAGCAATCAGACCACTTTACTTTTATCCTCAGTGATCCACAGGAAGAGCAACAAGGATTGAGGTGCTTTTAAAAAAAATGCACTGGTATTGTTCTATTATGCTACAAGTAATAAAAAAAACCAAAATACAACACTTATTCCTAATCTTCCCTGCAAATTCTTGCCTGATTGCCTGTTGTCTGTGTGATCCCAAAGGGAACATAAAAGCAGAGCAGTAAAGAGGAACAGAGAGAGAGAGAGATGCTGGTGGGATGAGAGTGGGTTTGCCAGGTCATCCTTCACTCGTACCATTTGCTGATTTTTCAGTTAAGGGCTCTTGCCGCTGTCCTATTCAAGTTTTTAACCTTTTTTTCCCCTTTGGCTTTCTCAAGCAACCATGGATGTTTCATTGTCTGGGCCCAGCACTGCGCCATCAACAACAGGGCTACGCTGCACCCAGTGGCGGCCTGGAAGGATTTAGGTTTGAACAGCAAAACCCTGCAGGGGCTTTCCTTTAAGCATTTGTAGTTCTCAAGGTCTCATTCTCCATGCTACAGCCATCAGCCAGCTAGGAAGTGCCTGATACTCCCCCTCTGCTTTCTCAGCTGTTTTAACTAAGTGGATTATGAGGATGTAGTGGTGGTTCCTTCCTGGCCCCTATTAAGCCCTGACAGAGGGGCATCACAAAGTCCCCACAGCCACACGGCCCCTGGTCTGCCTGTCAGGTCTGCTGTCAGGAAGCCCTTTTGCAACAGGGCGCCAGCAGCACAGACAGACACAGACTGCAGGCTGAGAAATGTGGCTGTTTTCTCCCCTTTGATTCATACTGGTCTTTATTTTGCTGCCGGAGACCTGGCAAACTCCATCTCCTGTGTCGCAGCTGCCATCTGCAGGTACCCGAGCTCCTCGCTGGGGAACAGCCTCTCCCAGGCGTGGAAATGGGGATGTGTCTGGCAGAAAGCCTTTTTCCTCCCCGTCCACCTTGCTCGCTGTTTTTCTACCTCCCATCTGATCATCCCTTCCCCCTTCCTGGCCTCTCTGCTTTCTCCATATTCTTGCACCGCTAACATCTATATTCTGCCTCACCTTCACATATGTCTGTCTGCTGATGCGATGGAGTCGCAGTCTAAGCTTTCAGCTGCCACCAAGCACCAGAAAGAAATGTAATGCCTCATCCTTCCTTTAGGTCTCACCCACCCTCAATGACATCAAGGAAACTGGCCGCCAATGTCGCCCTCTTTATACTTCATTGGGACGCTACTACTTAGCACAAAACCACCAGGGAAGATCAAAATCCCCTAAATTAACAGGCAATTCCCTCCTGTCCTCAGTGTTCAGAGCCCCCTTCAAGCCCCATCATCTGCAGCTGCTCCCTAGTGTTGGCACCCCAGAGTCAGGAGCAGTGATTTCAAGGGGCACTTCACTGACGGCCTCAAAAGCCTCTGAGGCTGTCCCACACCTGAGGCCAAACAGGAGGGGACACCCAGAAATCCAGCCCTCACATCCTGCCTACCCCCTAAACCAATCCCTGATTAAAGATCAATCCCTCTCCCTGTATCAGCATGTTAAAGTTGCACAGCTCTGTCCTCTCATTACCTTTCTCAAGCAGAGCATTTTCTAAATTATCTACCCACCTTTGGAAGTAAAGTGCCTATTTAACAAGGTACACATACCACGCTACCTTTTATCATCTTGTCAGCAAGCTGAGAGTGAAAACGGCAAAACATGATTCTGTTAGAGGGAAGAGCTCGTTGTCGCAGCCCAAAATGTATTCAATTACCTTCTCTCCCTCCCGCAAAACCCTACTAATGAAACATGCAGACCCCAAAGGGAAAAGCAGGTCCCTTTGCATATCATAAAAGCAAACAGGCAAATCTGGCCCTATTTCACTTCTAACCATCCTCCTTCACAACCGGACACATTTTCTGTGTGTTTGTTACGCAACGAGCCTCCCCCTCTCCGAGCAAGTGTTAAAGCGCAAGACAGTTCTACAAACCTGCAGTGACAAATAGTCTCATTTTCTTCCTCCCCACCGTACCGTGCACCTCATTGACAGCTCTTCTCATAATAAATAACTCAGAAACATGGTAGATGGCAATTAAACTCCGTTATCTCAGTTTGCAGATGGGAATGCCTTCGCTCATCTTCTGGCTTTGAATTGTATTAGAGCAAAGACTTTTGAATTAAGAATTGGCAAAGAACAAAAATGAACATTTTGAAGTGCTCGGTTTTGTCAGATACACCCAAAATATTATCATGACTCATGTTTTCAGTCCCTTATTTCCACTGCCTAAAAAATGTTGCTTTAGAGGAGGTAACAGAGCTATTTGATACTTGCATCAATACCTATTGTCCAGGCTATCAAAAAATATTTTAACTCTAGAAAACAAAGTTGTGTGATCTTTGATTACCATGAATATTCAACAGAGGCAATGTAAAACCATGCTCAGCAGTAGCTCTGCTGCTTATACCTTACTCTTTGCATAATTCCAGACTTTCTTTTGATAGCGAATCAAGGCACTGTGTGGGCATCGAAACAAACCTGATATAGCTTGTGAGAGCTAGAAAATCATTACCTAATCTAACACAACAGCAGGCAATATTCCTCTTCCTCCTCCATTATCTTAACTACGCAAGGTAAGAGTCATGCTGAACACAACTACCAGGCAAGCGGGGTATCAGAAGAAATGTGCCCTCCCTACCATGTGCCCCGGAGCATCTCACAGATGACACTTCTGCTCACCCATGTGAGGATCCAGCAGGGTATAAAAAAAGAAACAGGGAAAATGACAAAAGCAGAGAAGACCCCAAAAATTGGCACAATAAAGGGAGACCCACGCAGCTTCAACACCACTCTCATTAAAAGAAACGCACCAGCGACATTAACTGTATGCCTTGCCACTGTACTGGATGCAAGCACCAAGGGGTGGGGGGACCCCCTGCTGGGAAAAAGGGAAAAGAGAGATTAAAAAGAAAAAAAAAAAATATATATATCTGCTCCCTTAAAACTTCTTTGCAGTGTGCAGCTTTTACCTTTCCTCCAGATTTGAACACACTCAAATGGTCAAATAGCCTCATCCCTGCCAGGCAGCACACACTGCCTGTGTGCTGCATCTCCTCCCTCCTGGGGCTCACCAGCAACTTGTTGAGACACAGGGATGCTGCAACGGATAGATAAAATGAGCAGAAGTGCGAATGTTGCTATGAAGGCTTGAATTAAAACTGAAAAGGTGCCATATTAAAGAGTTAAGAGAAATATTTTAAAGCACGTCAAGTTTTGCAAACGGGTGCAGTTTTCTTCCATCATCGTAACACTTGCGCACCCCTATCTGAATCCTCCAGAAGGCTTCATGGCTTCATAGACACTGCTCACAAACTGCAGGGAAGCCCTGCAAGGAAGGGAGCTAACTCCACCCTCCTGGAGAAGCACTCGCCAAGAGGAAATTTCGTACTTGGATTCCCGCACAAGCTCATCAAGTCCAGCACAATTAAATGGCCCCCTCATCACAAAAGCCCTACCGAACACAGGCTTGTCAGAGTGCAGTACCTCTCACTTCACAGTCCTCACCATGCAAATCACTGCAGCCACAGCTGGCAGGAGAGCACTAGAGACAAGTGTCTTCATACATCCACATCAGGTGAGCCAAGCAGAGCCTGAATTAATACTGAGAGCGCTTTAAACAACAACACTGTACAAAGCTGTACGATAGCCAGACCCAGCTATACAGAGTTTTTGCCCAGAAACTCCATTTGTCCCTTTGTGAGCAGGAGCCAGATGCAGCTCAGCCCCCGGGTGCAGCTCTCCAGCGATGCCGGGAGCCACCAGCCAGACCCTGACCCCCTGCACCCGCACCCACCGTGTCCCCCCGGCTAATGCAGCACCCGGGCACAGCAGCTCACTCACTGCCTGTCCCCAGCATAGCTCTTACGACAGGTTTATTCCAGTTTAATATTAAAGCCTAGAAGCCTATTTGCATAATTAAACATTGATCTGCTCTCCCTCTCTGCATGTGCCTCTCATTCATGTGAAATACATTAATTCAGTGTCTGCCTCAGGACAGAGGTCCTGCAGACATGATGTGGTGCCTGTCCCCTATGGAAAATTCTGTCCGTCTTTAGAAAGACACGCAAAACTTTTAAAACACAAAGGCAAGGTGACAGGCCAGGGGCATTTTCCTTTCTACCAGCAAACAAAGGAAGAGAAAAAAAGGGACATGGGGATTACCCTCCAGGCTGGCACAAAAAAGGGGATATAATTGCTAGGCTTTGCTACTGCAATGCCCATGATCTTCAGCTGTGGGTGTCCGGACAAATCAGCATACCCGGAATAAGCAACAAAATAAAAATACCAAGCAAGAGATATATTACAGAGCCGGTTTTCAAAATGTATTGAAAGCTACTAACAGTGGGCATCACTGAACCCGTTTTTTTGTCAAACGGTATTTCAGAAAGTGTAATGCTCAAGCAATCTGAAGTAATTTTTTATTATTAAGTATTTTTGAGAAACTAGAGGAACCTGCTTGACAAAAAGGAAAAGAGACCCTAAGACCTGTAACACAGATATTGGGCTACTACCGGTCAGCATGCTGTCCTGCAGCTCACTGTCCTTCCTCGACTAAGCCTCAAGAGGAACATCAGGGGGTGAGCAGCTGTTTTGTCCCCTGGAAAAGCAAAACAGGCAGTGGTCTTGGGAGATAAACAAGAGCGCCATGGAAATGCAACCGGTCACACATGAGAGTCTGCAAAATCCCAGGGTGAGCCTATATAGCTTTGCATAGCCAGGGACGTGACAGAAGTCAACTCTCATCTAGAGGAGAATCAGCCTTAGTTTTTCCTTTGGGAGAGAAATTACACCAGTGAAATTAGTGACAGAGCAGTTCCAGGTGCTCCTGGTAAAAGGGAAGAAGCAATTACAGCCCACCATGGGTGGTGTGCGGAAAATATTCTAAAAGTAATATTGAGGTTAAAATCTATATCACAGTTCTGTTGCCCAGGCAAAATTTTTGCTTTTGTCACTGTTTTATTAAAGCAATTCAAACGGGGACACACATGCATAGGATCTGTGCTGAGAGGACTCTGCATTTGATGGAGGGAAATTAGTAAAATCTCTCTCTCACACATATGGATGCTCAGGGGAGACAAACCCAAGCAAATCTCCATAACCAAATCAGCTGACAAGGGAAAACTCAGGGGATGACTCATGGCAACGCTGGCAACTGGGCAAATTTTTCCATTCCGAAAGACAGTCATCCCAAAGCCACCAAAGTTTGCAAATATCCACCCTCAGAGGGGCATTGCCACCCCACTGCGGCAGCACCTGGCCTCAGCCCCACTGAAAAGCAGCGGCGGTTTCTCCAGCTGCCCGAATTGCCCAGGTTTCACACTCACCCATGGGCAAAGCGTATCGCCTTTGGAGCACAAGTTGCCCTAAACTGGGGCCCCCCCAGCTGCTTCCCTTACGCTTTGCAAAGCCGTGTGATGGGAAGAGGATTTCTGGTCGTGCCAGGAAGGGGCCGGGGCAGCCGCCAGGCAGGACAGGAACACAGGCTCTCCATGGGCAACTTCAACAGGCAACGCCAGCAATGCCACTTTGGGGAAATTTCTTCAGTGTATGAGATGTAATTTGGAAATAAGCAATTTCTCTATGTAAATTGCATAAAAGCATCCAAGAGAATGCATGAAAATACCCGAGTGCTCCAATTAATTGCTTGCATGGGAGGCAAGCGGTAGATAAATAGCCAACATTAATATTTTGAGTTCCAATTTCTATCTTGTGCTACCATAAATTATTTTCACATTTAAATAACAACTTGTATTTAAGCTAATCAGGGTTTAACAGTTGAGACACAATTGAAAAATATCAGGAGAATCCTATTTTTGCTGCTAGCACTGATAATTCTATATTTCCAAAAATTGTAATTGGAGGATTGCAACCTTTTTCCCCCAAGCTATCACAGAAGAAAATTGCGTTGGGTTTTTTTTTTCTTTTAAAGTCACTTTATCTTAAATTTTTACTGGCACTCATTGGAATATCTTTTGTCTGCATCAAGTCTTTTACTTTCCTTATATGACTATATACCAAGATCATGGCAAGTAGCTGAAGGTTTTGTTCTGCCTAACATTTGTAAAACTTGCTTTGCCTTTTGTTTTGGTCCCTTCCTTAAAGGTCAGCCAAGGTCACACCTAATCTGACTTGTAATTACTCTAGTAAACATGGCTGAATAGATAAATGCCAACACATTTAAGTATATAACATTAAATGCACTGCTTTCTGTTCTTAACGTACTAGGTATCAAGAAAAGCAGAACTATATAGCACTTTTCTAGTGCTGATTTATAAGCCAAGAAGAAATGGAGTTTGTGTGTCTTTCAACTGGCTAGAAAGGCCCTTTTCCCTCCACAAAATGCTCCGATTACTCCTCCCTGCTCTTCTTCAGGAACTGCAGAAGGACAGAATAAAATAGCTGTTCTGCACAAGCAAGGAAATAACCTAAGGTGCAACAGGTCAGCTCATAATGTAATACACCTCACGTATCTGCTTCAAGGGCCCACTTGAATTTTGGCAGCCATCCGCTATATCGATCAGATTACCTGGTGACAGTAAAATCCAAAGGATGCATATTTCAGAAGCTTCCACGGATGAAGAAAGCCAGGCAAGCCGGTGAAGTAACCGGCATCACATCCAGACAGCGTCACATGCCGCCAGAGAGGACAGCCTTGCCCAAGGACGGGGTCACCCCCTCCTAGGGGGGAACTGCAATAAATCCATACATTTACTTTAATGAGTTAAGATAAATAAACCAAGGAGGAACAGAAGAGCGTGTGTGCAGGGAACATGGTGAGGCCGCAGAGGGTTTTCCCCAGCACCAGCGTGGGGCTGGGCAGGAAGTGAGGGCCACCACCAAAACGCAGGGAAAGCCGCAGGGAGCTCCAGTTTGGAGGCTGCTGGCACGAAAAGCCCCCACTGGCTTCTGCTTATGGGAAAAACAGCCCCTAGCGAGCGTCTCGGCCGTTTCCCTTCTCATCCTGCTCAGACACGGCCCTCCTGTTCAATGAGCTGCCGCAGCATCTCTGCTGGTCTGGGTTCAAAAATCACGTGTTGGCTTCTCCACATTCAGCCCATTCGCAGTCTCATTTTCCCTCGTCAGCCCCGAAATCCCCGTAAGGGCCTGCCGTCCCTGGCGTGCCTTCCCCTGTAACTTCGTACGGGGCTGGACCACTAAAGCCCGGGCCGACAGCGGCTGCAACGTTGCATTTCTCATCCAAGCTTCTGCAGGCTATTTTCTCAGTAGGAGGGCACTGGAATATAATTTCCATACTTCAGAAAAAAAAAAGGCAAGAAGCAGACAAACCTAACTTCTTCTGTAATGCTTCTTCGCTATCTGTGTCTGTAATCAAAATATAATTTTTCAGTAGCATTTGCATTTTTCCTTTGAGAACGGAGCATAAAAGCAATCCAAAGCCCTAACAAAAGGCACCACAGGTTTCTGCGTAAAAACAAATAGCTCTCATCCCACTAAACCCCACAGCTACTGCAAATCACTTGATACAATATTTAATACAAATACCAGACTCCAGACCCTGACTGAGTCAGGATAAAGAGCCTATTTAAAAAAAAAAATAACCACCATATATATCGCCCCACACATCAATATTAAGTGAAAAGAAATAACAAAAGAAAAATCATAATTTCCCAACCACAACTCGTGTCAGAGCCCAGCCTAAGAAAATTGTCAGGCGGTATTTGACTAATACTCACATTAGTTTTATTGAGCCCACTGAAGATTGCTGCGAGACTGTTAATATGCCGCACCACTGCCATATGACAGGATAGAAATAGCTAAATCAGATCAAGACTGGTACATTGTAAGAAATTAAAATCTCCTGTCAATCTAGGAAAGAACACAGTACTTTTCCCCATGAATATATCACATACACAAAGCAGGCACAATAGGACCAGAGGAGCGTTAACTTCAACTTTAAATATCCGCTTTCTGTGCTATCATTTGCGTTGGCATGATATCACCATTCTCCCTGCCGCAGCCGCCGTTTGCTCAGTACGGATGCAGAAATGGTGCAAACCCCAATGGGCTGTAAGGGGTCACCAAACTACAGCGAAGGCTACCAGAGTTTACCGCCAGCCCTCAACGTCTGCCAACAGACCTATACATGCTACGGAGCCACCGTAAGTTAGGTTCATAGCTTCCTAGATGACTTTCAAAAAGAAGATTGCTGCTCCCAAGGGAGCCTCCGGAAAGCTCCACCCCAACCTGCTTGGGCTGCATGGGTCCTGCTTGCCACTGCTGAGCCCGGAGGCAGCGGAGGAGCAAACCGTGACCCGTTGCATGCCTCACCCACCTCCCATCGCCTGCGGCACTAGCTGCAGTGGCATTTCACATGGCAATGGCACCTCTCCCATTCCTCTCTTTTTCCAGCTGAGTTGCACAGTTTGGGATACTTCATAAATACAGACACACTTTGCATTTAATTTACTACATGCAAGAAGTTTTGCCAAAAGGCTGTGCGTTACCAGCATGTCTCCATGCATGACGTTGACTGGGATTCTCCACCAAGAGCTTGGTCACAAGGAAAATATGCATTAACCTATGCGCCAAAACTGGAATTGTGCAATTTCCTATACCGTTTCCAAACCTGATGTATATCAGCCCCCCATTAAGCATCATTAAAACACATTTACATAGTCTCTATTCAGCTACGTGTGCACTACATCTAACTCATATTTTGTGGTAAGTATGCACAGGCCAAATGTGATATTTACACATTATTTAAGTTTTTACATATCCCTAAGAGCTGAACAAATTAATACTTTTGATTAACTTAGCCATTTGCTCATATGCGATTATTTCCTAAAATTAATGCATTATTTAAATTTAGTCAATAAAATAGCTTCTGGGGTGTTTCTTCTCTGGGTTGATTATAAGCTCTGAAGATCAAACATTCATAATTTCAGCTGTGTGGCTTTGATTATAATTGTTAAGGTAAATCACAGGGCGCTCCAGCTCTCCCTGGATAGGAGAAGCACAGGCGCGCTCCTGCACGCAAGCCAAATTTGGCACTCAGGGCAGGCAACACAACCCTGACGTTTGCTTTCATCAGACGTTCAGCCAAACAAATTCAGCCAAATGTTTGTGATAAGGGAATAGGAAGGGTCCATGAGTGCAGCTTGAGCTAACTCTCTTTAAACTGTGATTGAATACGTGCACAGAACACCTCTCTCCCTCCTAAGCTCCCGCCCCAGGATCCTCCCTGTTGTCGTTTAAGCCAGCAGGCAGCTAAACACCACACAGCCGTTCACTCACTCTGCGCTCCCCCCACCCCCGCAGTGGGATGGGGGAAAGAATCGGGGGGAAAAAAAAGTAAAATTCGTGAGTTGAGATAAAGACAGTTTAATAGGACAGAAAAGGAAGGGAAAATAATGACAAAAAAATATACAAACCAAGTGATGCACAGAGCAATTGCTCACCACCCGCTGACTGATGCCCAGCCCATCCCCAAGCAGCAATCGCTGCATCCCGGCCAACTCCCCCCAGCTTATATACTGAGCATGACGTCACATGGTATGGAATATCCCTTTGGCCAGTTGGGGTCAGCTGTCCTGGCTATACTCCCCCCCAGCTTCTTGGGCACCTGGCAGAGCTGAAAAAGTCCTTTACTAGTGTAAGCACTACTTAGCAACAGCTAAAACGTCAGTGTGTTATCAACATTATTCTCATGCTAAACCCAAACCACAGCACTATACCAGCTACTAGGGAAAAAATTAACTCTATCCCAGCCGAAAGCGGCATACTGACAGTAAAACCCTATATGCGCAGTCTGAGATTTCCCATTACTCAGGAACAGTTATTAAAACGCATCTTGTTCTTTGTTTAATTTATAATATGCTCTCTTCTCTACATGCCCTAAATAATTGCTTTTTAATAGGTAATAGAGTTCTACATCATACTGTATGTTAGTATTTCCCATCGGGACGCCGGGACGTGCTCTAACAGCGCTGGCTCCTGTACAGAAATTCACTGACGCTCCTGCTCGGAGCAGGAGCGAGTGCGCAGATATATGGCTTGTAATCAGCACTTAGCGCCAAGGAAGAAGCACAAGGGGGAAAACATCATCAGAGTGCTTCGTGCCAGGGAAGGCTTTTAAAACACGGACGAGTCCTTCACAGACCAAACTATCTGTCGTCTTTCTAGTGTACATCTGAAAAACTACCAACAAAAGCAATTAGCTCTAGAGAAGTATTTAATTCCCAGCAATACATTTAAGTACTTCGCTATTGCTTTTTAATTGGAAAACACGGTACCAAGAACGTTTACTGCAGATTTTGAACTGACCCTGCCAGTATCAGAATGAGTCCCTATGGGATTTTCACTTACTGTGGTACAGCTTTATCAGTAACAACAATTAGTGCTTTTTAGAAACCGATTCTTCTGTACTCAACCTCCCCTCAGAGCTCAGAAATGGCAGCCTTAGGTGTTTTGGAAAGTTCTACCAGCTTAATCGCCATCCAGTGCAGCGTAACTTAAAAAAAACAAAAAAACCCCCACACACCACCATCTGATCCCAGCATACATGCAGCACACGGGTGTGCGTCTGTTTATACAACGAGCTGTCTGAACCACACAAGTCCACTTTTATGTCAGCGCGTTTTCTCTCTCAAGTTCCCCATGGCACGCAATAACCATAAGTACATTCTTTATTCTGACCGAACCAGACAAATAAACGTGTGTATCCTAAATGAGAAAGCACTAGATGACAGATAACTCCTAAGCCAAAAATACACAGAGCATGAGGGACAACAGTCTGTTCATTATTTCTTTGCTAAACCTTGAATTAAGATTTTCTCAGTGACTAGAAACCAAACCGACATTGATAAATTCTCCTGTATTTAAGTTCATTCAGATCTGTTGAAGATTTTTCTGTGTAACACACAGGACTTCAAAGTCCTACAGTTAACGTACCTCAATTCACCTGTTTCTTAAATTCAAATGGACGTGATTTCGATTGTGGTAAACATAAGTAATATGCCTCTTAAGCTACCGACCCAGTTGGAACACAGTAAATAAAAGCAGAATTCAATGCGCGTTTATAGAACAGCGCCGATGCTGCAAAACAACCACCAGAAACCCACCACGGGGGAAAGCAGTGCAGGGCATCCCAAAGGGAGCGGGAAGCGTCATTACAGTTCCTGAAAACATTACACCTAAAAGGAACTGACAAGTCCTTAAAAATATGGACTGTTGGCTTTAGGGGAAGGCTTCTTACAGAGATTCAAGTTTTTGCCACATGCCAGGCTACTGTGGAGAAGGGAAACGCAATACATTTTTTCTGTAAAACTTAGCCCCTTACTGCCACCTGCAGTTCCCATAAAATGCACTCTCTGATTAAGCGTTTCCATTTCCAAGCAGAAGCTGCTGCACACCCCTGGGTACAAAACTGGGGTCCCATCTCCAACCAGACAACAGTAAGGATCGTCCTTTCCACAATTAATATTTAACTGCTTTGTGCTTGTTGTATGAGTGGGCCGCACCCTGCTCTCACTTACACCCCCACCCCCCCAAAAAACCCCTATGAAAACGCCACCAAACTCAGCGGGGATGCAGCCTAGGGACCTGCCAGGTTAAAGCTCTGGCCTTGCAGTGTTTGCTGTCCCTGGTGTAAGTAAATTGTGCGTATTCAAATACGCAAACCTTGATGGCGAACAGCATCTGTGCGCTTCTCAATGTCTTTCTCTGGCCTTACCAGTCTGGCATGAATTTTGGCAGGGCCATCGTCTCTTCTGCTGCACCATGTTCCTTGAGGCTCTCCCCTGCCAGAGCCAACGCGATGCTGGCCCAAAACCACCTGTTGCAAAGAAATAAATTAAAAAGAACCAAAAATACTTTTTAAAAATCACTAACATATATGTAAGTGACCCAGTCCTTGCTTCAGGGGAGACAATTTAATAGCTAGGTGTGTATATGGGCTCCTGTATGGTACAATTTGCATTTTGGCTCCTGACGCACCTGGAGAAGGCTGCCTCAGCCGGCAGCTCCCCCTGACCACACACATGCTGGAGAGCACAAGAGGTCCCAGCTGCGGTCAGTACCAGAACCTCTTCTTCTAAACTCCACCACAGTTATGTTTTAGAGGTCAATTAAGTATTTCTCTGTGGCAGGTTGACCGTGGCTTGCTGCCAGATGCCTGCCCAGCTGCTCTCTCGTTCCCCTCCTCAGCAAGGCAGGGGAGAAAACATGGCGAAAAACCTTGTGGGTCAAGATACAGACAAAGATACATACAGACAGGGAGATCCCTTACCAATTACCATCACAGGTGAAACAGATTCAATTTGGGAAAATTAATTTCTTACCAATTAAGCTAGGTTTGGATGGTGAGAAACAAAGATAAATGACTCTCCCTTGCCCCCTTTTCCCCACCTCACCCTCCCTCCTTCGCTCCCAACTCCTCTGCATCTCCCCGCTCCCGGCGGTGTTTTCCCCGCCTCTCGCCTCCGTCCCCCCCCCGAGGTGCCACCTGCGGGGCTGAGGGGCCCAGCGGGGCCCAGCCACGGGGCCAGCAGAACCAGCCGTGCCCGGCCCGGGGCAACCCCGTCCTCTGCTCACAGAGACCCCTCAGCCCCGCTACCGCCCCTGGGACGCGGGCACCCCACGCATTCCCAAAGGGAAAAATAGGGAGCAAAGCACATGCGTACAGTCTTCGGATGCTCTCTTGGGCACGTGATCGCACGTCTCGTTATTTTAGGAGTGATTACGAAGCAGCGTTGCCTGCGTGCGTAGGCGGCACGCTCCCCTTTTGAGACATCGAGGGCAAAACCACCCCTCTGGCTTGGTGCAGAAGAGGACGAGGCCAAACTGCTGCCCGCTCCAGTCAGCTGCCTTTGGTTTTTTTTCTCTCTCCTCTCTCTGCACAGACAAATCTGGCAATAATCACAACCGAACAAAAACCGTCTCAAGGTTTTGTTCATTAACCACGCACTTGAAGCGGAGAGCAAGGCTTCCCAAACCTGCTCGTGCATAAACAGCCGTTTTACGGCAATTTACTTTGTGTTCTCAAGTCATTTTCTTTCATCTTTTACTTAGCCCTTTCCTCAGTCATTAAGTGGCTTCACGGCAGTTTATTCAAGGTTTTCATGTATTTCATTGTACTTTTTTTTCCTTTCCCCCCACTGTTTTAGCAGGCTTTGGACAAGTGTAACCTTGGCCTTGCTCCACCGCTAAGCTGGTCCCAGAAACCAGAAGACAACAGCGAGCACCCGCATCCGCACCTCACCACCAGAGCTCGCCGAAACGAGGAGGCAGCTTCCCTGGGAGGGGGGAAGGAAAGGGGATCGCACACTGTAAACGAGCAAGATTAAAAAGACTAATCCAGCTGTCACACGCAAAGGCATCTGCAAGTTATTGTCACTGTACATCACCTGTCAGACGGTGATGGCAAAGCCACAAGCCAGGAACAGGGAGGAAACCAGAGTGAGGCAAGAGCCAGGATTTCATTTTGAAAGCAGTAAAAAGCAGCTCAAAGATCAAGCCTGCGTCAACAGGAGTCTTTGCAAAAGCCACATTTTGAGACCTTCCTCCCCCCCCATCACACAGTCGTTTCACAGTTTCATTGCGTATAATGCAATTATAGTATAGTGGAAAGCAGAGACCAAAACCGCCAGGGAGATTTATTAATTACAACCCCAAATAACTGCAGCCTGCCTGTGAAGGCGGCAGCTGTGTCCCCTCCGGAGCTGAGGTGAGGCAACGATGCCAGCACAGCCGGGCTGCCGCCCCAACAGGACAGGACCAGCAGCTCAGGGGGATCGCAGAGGCCAGGCAGGAAGGTCCCCTCTACCCAGAGCGGGCGATTTATTCCAGACTGGATAAACAGTCTCCCTGGATGGATTTTAAAAATTAATGCAGAAAAATGTGGCTGTCTGGGGGAGCGTGTTTGTCTGTGGGGTTTTTAGCACAGAAAAACCCTCCAAATGAAAACCATCTAAACCTGCTACCGTACCCACACCGATATATGTGCATTAACACAAATAGAGAACCTTAATATTGCTAACATCTACAGCTAATAAACTACCTAGATGTAAACAACCATCCTTACAGCTCAGTGCGGTAACATAAAGGGTCACGGCTCACACTCAGGCTGAGGGCCCACCAGAGATGGAGCCCTCCTCATCCACATCACTGCCAGAGAAGCAGAAATCACCAGGCTCTTTTTTCAAAGCCAGCCAAATTTCCCCACGGCTGCCCCAGAGCCAGAGGCCACCCTTCTTCTCCCTGCCTAGTCCTGCTTTGATGTGGTCGGAGGCAGGCTACAGCACCGGGGGTGGTCTGAAGGTCAGAGGGACTTTTACATCCCTTTTCATTTTTCAAGAACAAAGTTTCAGTGATAGATTACTTAAGTCATAGGCATTCATTTTGTTTTCCCTTGCAGTTCCACTAAGAGTCTATGCATTTTAATGCTCTTCAACAAAGCCTCCAAATTACAGATCCGTATTAATAAGCAAAGAGAAAGCCCACCTTTCTGCCTTTTTGCTGTTCTTTCCCCAAACTCATTCAAATTACCTGAAGTTTTTCTGTAACAAATGCGAGACGAAGAGACTGTCACCCCTCAACATTAGCCTTCTGAAGCATAAATACATTAGCTAATGGGCTGTTCGCAAGCTGCAGTGGTCAATTAAATATACAGAAAACATCATCTGAGTGACAGTACAGGATCCCGTCTTAATCCCATCGAGGCATAAGCGAACAAGCTCACCATAGTTTGCCTCCAGCCCTGCCATCCTCTTAAAGCCAGAAAAGCCAGAATTTTTCCCCAGCCCCTCTGAACTGAAAAGCTAACATTGTTTAGGGCACAAGTGGATTGATTAACTTTCAAGAGCACTTAAGTAAAGACCAGACACTTAGTCAATATTATTTCGCTCTTCTAGCCTTCTTGTCAGAGAGAAGTATAAAACTGCCTAAATGGCGCAGTATAAAATTTTATTTTCATCCTCTCCTATTTCATTGTAATTTGTTCCTCATGAAAAGACAAAGAAAAAAAGATTAAAACTTTTTAATGCCATTTCCAGACCTCCACGGCTAGTACAACAACAAACGTGGGGCTAACTTTGAGCAACTAACTGTCCCTGGAATAAGTTACTTAAAGAGAAACTATTTCTCTAACAACTGGTAGGGAAACCGACACGAGCCCAGCAAGGCCGGGGGCAAGAGCAAAGCCTGCTCCACCCAAGGGCCAGCTCTAGATTATCCACAACATGGGAGGAAAGGTCTTTTCTCCCCAAACGAGAGGCCTTGCCAGGCTGGACGCTCACCCGGCACAGCCACGCTGCTCCTCAATGCTGTGTTTGACAGCCCAGGCGATTCTCTTGAGCAGGATGGGAAAATTCAATACAAAGTTCAATTTCAATGCAGGACAGGAAAATTAAGGCAGGCTCACTTCACACAACGCTCTCCTGGTTTAGGAAAACCCAGGACAGTTATAAACCCATTGCGGCTTTAGTACTTCCAGTATATCCTACTGGCACTAGATATCTGCACAGAGATAAATTTAAATTAGAGGAGGAACAGTTCTCCCTTTCTGGTATATACTTGTGCACACAAAAACCACAAGAGAAAACACCTGTGTCAGGATAAAATGGACTTGAAATTAAAAAAGCACCATTTAAAGTTATTTAGGAGTATTTACTGACGTTCATTTGATTTCATCACTAATAATGAGGCTAATGCTCACTGATGACTAGGGAGGAAAGGGCATGATTTCTTACCTGAGCTGCCTGATATTACCATGGATTTCCAATTGTTGCCCGATACTACTGTAGATTTCCAATTGCACGGCTGTGAAATTGTATGCAAAGGGAAGGAGGACTGAACATACTCCAATATATTCATATGGGTACCAGTGACACATGCAAAACGCATCCTCTGGTAAGCAAGCATTATATTCCCATGAACACTCAGACAGGCAAGAATGAACTCAAAAAAAGCCTACCCAAAAAATCTGTGCTCTGCAAATCTCCTACAGACAGGGATGAGCACATTCACTAGGCGGTGTCTCCCACGAGGCTGCCCCCACCCGTGCCGCCATCTCGGGGGCAGGCGGCCACGGGCCAGCGGGTCACGTACGCCTCCTCCCGCGGAGCCGTCCCGGCCGCAGGGGCCCATGGCCGTGACCCCGGTGGCGGAGCAGGGGTGGGAAGGGGGCCCCGGGGGGGATGCGGCCCGTCGGGCTGGGCGGGAGGCCCGGGCTGAGGCTTCTCAGCCCCAGTGGACACCAGAGAACAAGCGAGGCAAAGGGATTTTCAAGACCCGTTGTAAGTTATACACCACAGTTACTGAATTCAGCAATTTGTTTGTTTTAGAGCACTTGGCTTCAACTACAACATTGGTATGTGCATGGATAACACTCGACATCAAGGGGATGAGACAGTTTCCCCACGCCCTGCCTGCGGATCTGGCTGATAACCATCACTGAGCGCTGCACGCTTCACACCCACTTCTCTTCAGGAAACGTGCCCATCTCCCATCCCCAGCAAATCCACCACGTGAGCCAGGACTCCCAGGAGAGCCCCAGAAACCCTTCTCAGAGGTGCTCAACCCACCAGTACACACCCCATTGTCTCACCAGACGTCTCCTCTGAAGCAGGTGCTAAGGATGACCCAGCAACCTGGAGCACCTGACAAACACCAATCTTACCCTATCAAAAAATTCTGCTTTAATAGCAGAAGAATCTAAATAGCAAGGAACTACCAGCTTTTACCAATTCACATAAGACTTACACCCTTCAGTTGCAAATTCTGAGCAGGTTCCACTCTCCCCCCTGACTTTTTTTGTTTCTTAACTGATCTGTTAATTCAATATCTCACTATAACTTTTCCACAGTAGATTTATGGCTTAAAAACACAGCAAGCTGTCAATACCTATATATCAACATACGAGCATAAGGCAGTCTCTTACAAGAAGCAATTTTTAAAAATCACACATACCTTGCATGATGCATACCATAAACCCACTACAAGTGTAATTATATATAATTAGTTGCATGTTTGTAAACCCAACAGTTTAATCATGTTTAATTAACCACATTATAATTGGAACATTTGATAGTTAAATGTTGTCTTGCTAAACTGATGAACACCTGGAACACGCAATTAGTTCCACCACCAATAAATTAACTTTAACTAAAATCTGGCATTAGTAATTATTTTCCTTCCTTCCTGGTGGACCACTAGGATTAAAGATAATAAATAGCCAATTCAGATCCATAGCAATTCGTTAAGACCATGACTGCAGGAGCCCTCCTGCTGCCAGTTTTACTTTTCTATGATACATTCTTCAACAGAGATGACTAACTGCTGCATAAGTCATTGTTTTTCCTTGCTTTTTCATTTCCAAAACTAATATTCACCTGTGTTGTGTGGGTTTTTTTTTTTTAATTGGTGCATTTAAATTTTTTTTTTTTTTTTTTTTTTTTTTTTTTTGGAAGAACTACAAGGTCAAACATAAAAAGTTACCTCCAGGTGAGGAGGCAGGGAGAAACGATCACTCCCTCAAGCAGCCAACTATTTCTGAGACAGAGAAGTTGCTCGTTACACAATTTTTTTGAGCTGGCCCTGCACATACCTGTAGCCCGAAGGTGCCGAGGCAGCGCAGTACAGGGCACACACACACATCACTCCAGCAAGAATATTTCCATTTCTACACTCAAAGGACGCTACAGCCGGGACAAACTCTGCAAACCGCAGCAGAAGTAACTTTCTCTGGAGCTAAATACCAACAAATTGCTCAGTGAAAGCGCAGTCCCCAGGAAGGCTCAGGAATTTGGCAGAGCAGAGCAAACCAGCAATGATAAAAGATGCCTGGTCAGGCTGGCCTGGCACACAGCTGACCCCAGCCCACTGCAGCTCCCGTGCCGGCGAGCAGGACCATCGCAAGGGTAGCAGGAGGTGGAGCTGGTTTCCAGTTCTAAACGCGACCATCCGGGTCACCACACCCACGGGAGAATCTGTCAGCATTGGAATCTCAGCATTGGAAACACCCCTCAAATCCCACCAAGGCAGCTTAGGAATTTGACACTGAAGAGCCCCCCTCTAAGTTAAAGGGAAGGTTTGGTGCTAATTTTCTCAGGCATAGCCAGGGACACGCTCCTGCACGTCAGAGTAGTCACTCTGACCCCTCACAGAGGCTATGGCTGCTGCTTTATTGGCAGGTCTTAGCAGAAGTAGAACTGGGGACATGCTGAGGGAGTTACTTTACGTAAGCACTTCGTGATGTTTGCTTACCTATTTCAAGGCACACAGACAGAGATACAAAAATGAGGGGCCCTGGAAAAGCGTCCATTCATAGACATGACTGGAACATTTTCAAAAGAAGAGAAACCAGACAATACAAAAAGATATAGCATTAAACTGCAGGGTGTATCTTTAGGTCAAGCATTCCTGTTCACTGCCATTATTCCTGATTGTTGGTATCTCCGGTGGAACCAAGAGACAGCAAATACAAAATGATAAAAGGAAACAAACATAATATAATGACAGACTGCTAAAAAAGCCTTGAAATCAAGAGATCAGGAGGCCTTAAAAAGGATTGGACATTTGTATGAACAATAGCATACACTATCATAAGAATTAAATAATGGTTTGAAACAGATGAAATACCTTCGGAGCTGCAGCAGAAACCTGGTGGAAGGAGCTGGGTGTAACATCGCTGCTGCCAGGTTTCTTGCAGCAATGTTCAGAGCCAGCCACCACTGAATATTGACACCAACATTTATAAACCTGACGAACCATGAGATAGGGGATAGTGAAAAGAAATAGCAATTTCTTTCAACCTGGACACATCTGGAGTAACTCCATTTCGTGTACACAGATTCTAGTTTCCTTCGGTGTGCCGGCAATATACTGCAGTCTCTTTCTTTTCCTTTGCACACTGATACAGAGGGATGAGAATTCAGTGCATTACTGTGGATGGGGCAGCAGGGGAAAAAAGTGCAGAGGAAGGTGGAAAATTATGTGAGTGAGGCTGTGACAAACAAGAAATGAGGTGTTGCAGATGCAGAATCTCTTTGAAAAAGAGTTTAAAAGCCACATAATCACCAGCTTTTCCTGGAGCCTTTCATGACAAGGAAACTGAAATACAGCCAACTGCATGCTGGCAGTACTGCTACCTGGCAGACAAAAGCCCAGTATAGAAATTTTCAGCCCAAGTGGCTGAAGTTGCTGAAAAAGTTACTTATTACCTGTCATTAGCATGACTAGGTTGCTGTTACATGGGAAGATGTCACTTAAACAGCATTTCACACCTTTCTTAGGCAAAAAGTCAAGAAAAGCCATCAGCCTGCACAGCTTCAAATCTCTTTGGATCACTGTAGGAACCCACACTGTCAAACCAGTCCAGTCAGAGCCGTACTGTGCTTTCATAAGCTATCAAAACTGCCGCAACGTTTGTTTTGTGGTTTATTCATCCCAACACCAGCTTGTTTCCTAAACCAGGAGACTACCCAGAAGAACAGGAGTTCATTCAGTATAGAAAGTACTGTAACCATTTAATATCAAGTTAAAGGGATCGTGGCGTAATACGGGATCACACCGCAAGCACGCAGGAGTTGGAAACAGTTTGATTCCCAAACCTCATCTACTTTTCAGCCACGTTCCCTTTCCCTCACAAACATCTCCAGCTACTGTGGTCTACCACCCTCCTCAGGTGGGCACAAAGAGTACTCCCACTGCACGTTACAGCCCACACATTTCTTTACAGATTTGGAAGTCCTGGTAAAATGAAATTCTCTACTACAAGAAAAGATCATCCCAGATTTACATACATAGTTGCCTGTAGCTGTACATCTGTTCACTATTTTCACAAATTCAACTCTAATAGAAGGATTGCATCTATCAAAAATCATCTCTGGGAAATATTACATCTCCTGTAGCAAGCGACACAAAGAAAGGTGACCTTTCCAATGAACTACTGACAACTCACTGCATGGAAAAAAATTAGATCTCTTGCATGCTGTAAGACACGATAGGGGCATTTGCCTCAAGCAAACTAAAAATTGAATGGCAGAACCAGCTGGTTACAGACGGTAGTGTGAAAAGTTCATCTCCTCCTTTCTCTGCTGCTTAGCTGCAAGAGTATTAGTCAACAAAGCAAAGGATTATTTGTACTTCACTCTGCTCAGACTGAAAAGGATAAATTCTAAAACTCAATCTATAGCCTTCACTTCAAGCAATAACATACAGTGCTCCAACAAAGGAGGAAACAGCTTTGATGAAACATCAAATGGGATAATGAAAAAGATCACCGAGATGAGCTTGACATGAATATCGGGCCAAGTTTACTTTCCAGAAAAAGGAACCCAAGCCCTGCCTTTATACCTGACCCGATTTTTAACATGGTACGTGGGTGTGTGGGTGTGTCATCACCGGCTGATGACAAAATAAAGCAGAGGATATTTGCCAGCCAGGGAAATGTAGATTCAGACGAATCCTCGTTGCTCCTCCACGCCGTGTCGGTCACCAGGAGGGCCGTGGAATGACAAAATGTGAATTAAAATAACTAGAGGAGCAATGGAAAACTATTTTTGAGTATTTACAACGGATATTCTTCCTCTGACAAGGGGAAAACTGGGGCTTAAGCAAAGCTAACCAAGAATTAAAGGATAAATATTGCTTCGTGACAGGGAAATGGCATTAAAACGTAGGCAGCATAAATGAATGTTCGAGCTTTGCCTTTGCTCAGCACTCTTAGCACCTTAGACAAAAAACCCCAGCACTCCTGAGGGAAAAATACAGTAAGATTAAAGGTGAAACACAGAAAGGAGTGAAAAAACTGAAATGAGTTCAGACTTACTTTCTGGACAACCCGTCAGTATCACAGATGCATTTAAGGACACTACAAAGAGGCCACCTCTTTTTTCTTTTCTTTTTCTTTTTTTTTTAAGCCTTGAGATTTGCAGCTGAAGCATGACAAAATCCAGAAAAAGCAGCAGAATTTTCTCAAGTGCTGAAGTAAAAAGACTTCAGATCAGTTTAAAAACAGATACAGAAATAAAGGCAATTTGACAACTAAGTGCTAAAGCACTAAAGACATCGTTCCAACACAGAAACAGATGAACAGTGCAGATGCAACATTATAATCAAATTTCTACACACAAATAAAGCACAGGGGAAGAGCTAAAAGTGATACTTAAGGATGGGGATTGTGACCTAATGTGCATAATTAAACCACTTAAATTAACTCAGGTCCCTTTGTTCTTTTTACAGAGAAATGGAAAGCAATAGATAATAGTCCCACACCGAGTAAAGAATTTATTAGGGCACTCCTCCCCAAAACTGCTTTGTCTTCATTAAAAATAATGGGAAAAAGAGTTGCTCTAAGTGAAGAATTTCTAACTCCACAAATCCAAAAGCTTTAAGGCAAGATATCTACTCTAAAAGAGGCGGGTTTTTTGACCGAAAATGCTGCCTTTTCTGATTTGCCATGACATATACAACGATGATTGACACAGTTGGTTTCTTAACTTTAGGACCTTGTAAGATATAAATGCACTGATCACATTAGTCCAACTGAAAATATTTCTAATAAAGCTGCAAATAATTTCCTTATTTCTAAACATGTAACTGGAAAACCACCTCTTTTTTCCAAATAGCATCTTTTTATCCAGCAATAGCAAAATGCAGCAAGCATATATAAAGTAAAAAGGCAAACAAGGTGTTAAATTGAATTGAAAAGATAAGAAGCAAAAATGGAAGTCGATGTTTCCATCCATGTTCTCTTTTGGATCTTGGAGATGAACTACCAAACCAGCTTCCACACTGGCCTACGCTCATAAAAAGAGCTGCAGGTACCATGCCAGGGCTGCTGAAAAGATCATTAACTTCTTTTCAGGACACACAGCTTTCTGGTCATCAATCCACCAAATTCACAGAAGTCACCCCAGACAAAGAATTCATTAATTCCAGGTCAAATAAAGCAGAAATAAGCATGTTCAAAATGGAAATGATCTTTGTTTCTTGTTTTTCACATAATGTGGAATAAAAGGCAGAGGAAAAATACACTGATACAGCCTGATACACGTAGCAGGAGGGAGAAATAGATTCCCACCACACAATGGTACCTTTATGATCCTCCTGTTCCAGAGTCTTGTCTCTGCTTTGGGAACACAACTTTATATCATTCTATTTCTTATTAAACGTTATTTCTTGTAATAAAAAAATTGAAGTCAACAGTGACAAAACTTGGTCTTTACCATATCCCTGCTGACCCAATTATCCTTTGAAGAGGTATAATCAGTCACTAGGGTTATAAGTGTCAATGCAATGGAAGGCATTAATATTATGCAGGAAAAAAAGAAAAAAAATCACAAACAATTCTAATCCTCACAAAAGCGAAACATTGCAAAAGTGATGAATAAATAAATGATCAGAAGATAAAAGTTTGCAGCATATTCTATATGCTGTCATCAAGCTTCAGCACCAGAGGTTAAGTAAACGCACATGCAATCCACTCGTATGTCATTATCTAGATGTCATTTTGATTGCCAGCTGATTTTCACCTCTTGGGGACCTGATCAGGCTATTTGTGAAGCATGCATGGACACAGCACAGATTTCAGTGAGGCATCCCAGCAGAGCAACTTGCGCGTGCTTATGTGTGCACGTGTGTGTGTGTATATAAGTGCACACACACTTGCATGGGTGCGTGTTCATTTGCAGAACTATTATTGAACTATGAAACTTGCTCAAAATGCAGAGGCCTTTCAGTAACCTTTTCCTATCAGATGCATTAGATAAAGGGCCAAAATCAAAATGATACATGTATTCTTCAAAAAGCCTGGGTAAACATCCTGGAAAAAGCAGTACACATAATACGAGCTGTTAAATAATTTTCTTTTTAATAACAAAACTGTGTTGGCCAGCAAAAAACTGTAACATTTGTGATGCATCTGTTCCAACGTAAATATATTAACCGTTAACCAAACACACACACACACACGCCTTGCAGGAGGAATTTCCAATTTATACGTGAAATGTATTGGATTACATATATTATACAATATATGACTCATGTTCAATAATTTCTAGTTCCACATGTACAGCTAGAACTTAATAACCTTTGTCGAACAGGTTACTCATCCTCTCCTTTAAATGCACCTCTTAAAGGCCTGACATCATTTTTCCAATATAGTTATTATTTTTAACTTTACTTATCTTTTCAGGTACAACTGCATTAAAAAAGTACTTACTCCCACAATAAAATCCATTTATTCTCCTTTCAGATCTCCTGTTCAGGTTTCTTATGCTAGACATACTAAGGTCAACAACCCATAAAAATCTTTGGTCTCTTCACACTGTGAGGTATACCGTAATTTAGAGGCAGAAAACCCTGTAGAGAAAATTACCATATACAGGACGCTGTGACTTTTCACGATTACAGCTTGCCTGAATATATAAGGCCATGTAAATTTTAAATTATACACTTCACTTCAATTACAACATTATAGCTTAATCTGAAGGTAGCAATTACGTTTTGTAAAATAAATTAATACTTCCTTTTAAGAAGCTGTAGAGAAGTCCAAACATCCAAAGTATGCTTTTGTTAAGTCATTAAATTAATGCACAGATTTGTCACCTCTTTTCTCACAAGCTTTGATCAACTTCTTCCATCTTCTCAATTTGTCTCCACATAAAACTGTTCAACATGCTACAAACAGCACTATACATGAGTCCTCCAACTCTTCCTGCCAGATATATAGAGCAAGACACTGCCCTTTAAGTGTTATAGCACCTTCTCAATGGAAGCTTCATTTTCCGCCAGACAGGCCTTCTGAAATGTAAGGGGTTTCTTCTAACTGGTCTCCCTGTCAGACAGAAGAAAAATAATTATTGAAAAACAGTTTACACGTCTTATTTTTCTTGTCCTATTTTATAGGCTAATATTAAATGTGAAAGCCAGAATTCCTTGGTTTTTTTTAAAAAATTAGAAGTGAAATGATATTCGAAAAGCTCACAAATTATTCTTTTTTTCCCATTTCAACTGAATGCAGTATTACTATGTATTAGGCATAAAAATGAAAGCATAATAGTGTGTGTAGTACGATTAAACTGATTAAGTACAATAATTACCAGATAATAAAGAAGCTAGCATATCAAGAAAAACCATAAGAAAAACAGGTATTCTTTTATATCTACACTAAGCCTGCTTAGTTCTAAGTTACCAATTCCTTTCCTACAGGAATTTCCCACCACCACCACCTCTTTTAAAACTAATTCTTCCAGGAAGCCATTCCCAAACTTAGGGGATATACTTCACATTTTCTATTCTACTACCTGTTGAAACAAACAAAATTTTCATTTCCCACTTCAAAGTTTTATTTAGTGCATATCGACAACAGGAAAACACTTTAAATGGCTCTAGCCCAGGAGACTAATGAAGGATAAAACACTTCCTCAGATATCTATTAATTTTAGATTATGTTGTATATATATAATATACATACACACACTATGTATATAGTATATGTATATATACAAAACATGACAAAAAGGCACAATCCCAATATACGAAAAACATGCCTAGTTGTTTTACTGTAAAAGCACAGGAACGTTGCTGAAAGTATTGTCCCTCATTAATGTAGACTGCCTTTCTAAAATTTGTTTTCCTTTAAGGAAACGAAATAGTATTCATTTACATATAATTTAATAGATACAGGTGAAAGCTGTTAGCCTTTTCATCTCTTAAGATCCAAACAAGGAATAAATTTAACCTCCACTGAATGAGAAAGATGGCTTTAAAAACTTCATGCACATGTTCATTCATGCACAATCTAAGCAATATGCACTAAATCATGGCCTGCATAAGATGGAGAAGACAATGATGCAAAGCTACAGTAAAAAAAAAACCAAACCAAAACAAGCAACAACAAAAACACCCCCACAAACCCCCACAAAAAAACCACCACATTACTCTGGCTCTTCGTTTTTAAGCACTTGGTATTTGGGACTCTGGAGATCCTCAATGCTCTCAGCAATTGGCTTATTTAGTGTTTCTGGCAGAAGGAGAGTCAGGAATCCCGCTGACAGTCCACTGATTCCAAACACCACGAACGGTACAGAAGGACTAAGGGATTTCTAAAATTAAAAATCCATAGTAAAAACCCAGCATTGTTTCCTGCTCTTAAAATATATGATCCATACGAACTGCAGTCAAAGCCAAAAGACTACAACCTTCCACTCCAGCAATCTGTGCAATTATCCATCTACTGGTAGAACAAAGAAACCTAATAAATGTCATTTCACAGAAACAGCTTCATATAAAAAAAAAAAAAAAAAACTTTGTTTACGTGCCTAAAAACTCAGATACTGAGCGAGCCTTAGCAGTACCGAACGCATTCTATGACAATCATTTCACTAACAGATGAAATACTAACACAACACAGAACATTAGGTTATTTCCAAACAGGATAAAATACTAGGTATTTTTAAACATCTTGTTCATTCATTCTTGAAATTGAGTGAACGTTATTTAATTTTTCATAAAAACAGATTTTTTTCAAGGAATCTAGACATGCGTGGTACCAAAATCAGCAAAGTGCTTTTGAGACAATTTAATAAATCTGAGTTACATAAAAAGTAGAAAATAATCTTACCATAGATGGCACAAAAGGAGCCAAAATGCCCCCAAGTCTGCAAGACATGGAACAGACACCCAAGCCAGCATTTCTGTTTCAAACAAAGGATGAAAGATTTGTAGTTTCAGAATATACAACTGAATCGTGCATGAACATGTGCTGGCACTGTCAGAACCAACTTACACTTTTTTTTTTTAAAGTTATCAGTAGTCTTTATTTAAAAAAAAAAAAAAAAAAAAAAAAAAAAAAAAAAAAGGTTTTTGAAAGACCTCCAGCAGTTACTCCGAAGATTTTCTACAACTAGCTGCTAGCAAGACAAATCACACCCTTTCAAACCCTAGCAAAATCACCCGGTTGTGCAATCCTCCACAAACGTTTGAAAAGAGAGAGGTTTGCCAACCTGCCATATAGGACAATTTAACTGGATACCCCTATGCTGGATGGGGAATGATTTCAAAATTTGGCAGGATCTTCAGACAGAAGATCCTGAATCCAGCTCACGTCGTCAGCAGCAGCTTCTCTTCTGCCACCTCAGGTTGCACAGATGAAAAGTCAGTGCTTACCTCCAAACAGAAAATAACTATTTGCCAGTGCAAAGCTTGAAAACATCTGGCCAGGTGTGTCACAAGAGGAGCTGCTGAAGTCTGCCTCCCTTCAATTTTCAGACAAGTTTAAAACAATCTCATCTAGACTGTGATAATCAAAGCGTGGGTTAGAACAGCAGGATCCTCTTCAAAGAGCCTCTTCAAAGAAAGGTACAAAAAGCCTGGAACTCTTTCATTTCCTGATCAAACGCAAAAATCCTCCATCTCTGAATCACTCCTAAATATGGTGTTTAACAGCCGCTTCGGAGACTGACATTGGCACCAGTCATCAGTGAGACAGCAAGAACCGGCTCATGGTGGCTGTTCTTCTCCCTACGTCTCTCTGTTACTTCCTCTCATTCATCATCATCCTCAGTCACACCACTGAGCTGAGCTGCTCCGGCTCACCCTGTTTCCTTCTCCTCCTCCAAAGACAGGAAGACAATGACAGGATTAAAGATGACAAGCAGAGAGGTGACGTGGGTCACTAGTATACCAAAGCCACCCACCCACACATCCCTTCCTAATGGTCCCTTGCACAGGTTAAGGGAAACAGATGATGGAAGGAGCTGATGAGAAGCCAGCGACTTTGGTGTAAAAATAAACAGACAAAGCAACCCTTTTCTCTCATCAGGTCCTCTTGGGAAAAGGAAAATAGCAACCCACACTTCCTCACATTGAGGCAACATCGACCCAAACCTCACAAGACGAGGCCAAGCACCTCCCCGTCAACAAAATCCCCGAACAGATAAGAGACACCAGTCCGTGTGTGAACCATTCATTTAGAAGCATCCTTCCCACAGACCCTAAGCCTGTCCATATCCAGAGGTTTGCCGGCTTCTTTTTTTCTGCTGAGAGGGAGTAGGGCAAAAGGTGATCCTAAATGCAAATCGTGCCATTTCAATTCCAATGCAAAATAAAAGCAGCTGTTAGAAGACTTCAGGATATCTTTAATTCAGCATTCAATAGAGTTTGGGTTATGCAGAACAATGTCATGGTATCCAAGGGGAAAAAAATGCATTATCTCCCAAAAACTGTTCGTATTCCTGAGGTGCTGCACCGCCGATAGCTGACCACCCACCGCTGGTCTTACCTTACAGCCTCAGTTTTACCACGCTCACTAGAAGACCTACTAAACCTGACTGACCGCACATGCTCCTACTGTCCCACAGAGCACAGCGCTGAGCTAACGCCAGCCAAAATAGCTCTACAACCAGGGTAACCGCATCAGCCCAGGGCTTCGCTCAAGCCAATTAGTCCCACGGCAGCTGCCTGGCAAATTACACACACCACGTGGCACTCCTCTAGCTGCGCTGCGTGCCCAGCACTGCCCCGTGAGCGGGGTACAGCCCTGCACAAATGCAAAAGGTTCTCTGCTGCTGGCACTGGCAGCTCTCAAATTTCACTAATGCTCACCAAGGACTGTCGTTCAAGAGAAAGAATTATGGACAGTTCCTTGCAAAGAAAGCCAGAGATCAAAAGGGCAAGCATTTTAAAGAAGTACAAACTTTTCACTTATGTCAGTGGTGGTAGATAATACAATCGTTTCCCCAATGTGAAAATAAGCAAATAAGCTTTCCAATGCTATCCTAGACAGCCCAATGGCCCCACTCTGATTCCACCCATCCTATACAAGGATGCCACCATTTTCCAACCATTTTCTCATGAAAAAACCATGAGTTTGTTTTTACATCTATAGTACTGAGCTATGATTACATTTTGTTTCCAAAACAACCTTCCTTTTTGTCCAAAATGCAACCGTAGTGATGTTTTCTATTTTTAACTTTTTTCTTCCCCAGCAGGTATTTTAAAGACACATCGAAAAGGAAAACAGCCCAGAGCACGTACCCACTCTCCGGCTTGCAGCACCTCCCCTTTTCTAGCATGAGGTGTATTTGTCATTCCTCCATGTACCAAGTGACTTAAAAAAATTTGCCTAACAGTCCTCACGCTTAAAGCAATAAGTAGGTTTAAATAAGGAGCAGTAATACCGAAGACATTTAATTTTTCTGCAAAACAACCCGGGGGAGGGGAGGGGGGGAGAGTTTATTCCACCTCTGTTCTGCCTTTGAAAGGTCTGTGTCTCATCACATGGCCTGCCTAAGCTCTGCTGTCAGAGCGATGCCAGGATCACCACAAAGCTTTGCAAAGACCACCAGATGGTGCTGATGCTTTGCCTTAAATTAAACACTCGCCCATCCCTGCTTTTCTTGCATAAACTATATTTGCAATTGAAGTGCCAGAGAGATATCCAACAAATTAAAGGCATAAATTGTCACATGAGGAATTTTCATATGGTTTAACATTATAGTTTGCCATATTATTAATCATGAGTTGTCTAAAAGTTGCTAATTTTCTAAACTGTCTTTACTCTTACATTATCTCCATTGGCGGCCTGTGTCTTTGACACATATAGTTACTTTTGTGCCAGAATATTAGTGCAGATTCTCAAATGAAGTAGCACTTTACTTGATTTNTCAAACACACTGAGACACTACTGTAATTCCTGCTAGGTATGAGCTGTTACATACTTGGCACCAAAGATCAATGGGACTTCGGAAGACAGGGAAACGTGAAACATGGGAACACAGGGAAACAAGGAAAAGCTGAGAAATTAAAACATCTTCAGATTTAATTCTCCTGATTCTCAACTCTAGAAGAGCAGAGGGTACAGGAAAACAAAAGACAAAAACCACCCACTAGAAAAAGAGACCTTAAAGAACACAAAAGTTTAGACAGGGAGAATGTAAACAAACCCCCACATCCAATTTCAGTCAGCGTGTTTGGGTCTTGCACATTAAACCGAAACCTTTGCCAAGAATCACAAACTCGGTATCTAGAAACAGTCAATCCACCTCCATCCTCACAAGTTTTACTCCAAAAACTGTGTTCACAGTCTAGCTTTTATGCCTCCATAACATATGGGAAATTGTGAACCTCAAAAGAAAAAAAAAAGCCAATCCAAGGAGTCACCCACATTTCCACCCCCCCCACCCCCCCCTCAAAGCCCTCAGCGTCCTGGAATCAAGTGCTTTATGTCACCACCCTAATTACCTTCACGGTGCTACAAGACACATCCACCAGCCAGGACGCCTTCCTACTCCATGTCAGCTTTCAACTTTCCTGCTCTCTCAAAAGAGGACTCAATTTTTTGCAGTAGTTTTGTAGTTGCTATTCTTGAGCAACTACTGCAGCATGGCTCGAATTCTGAACACATACGTTGAGTACCATTTAGAAAACCACGTGAAACCAAGATGGGGGGTGAGAAGAGGACGACTGTGTGGTATTATATTCTTCTATCTCAGGTTAGGACACAACAGGAGAGAGAGTAACCTCACAAAGTGTTGGTGAGAACTATGAAAAATAAACTGGTTTAGCCCACTTGTTCATGAATTAAATGGTGTAAAGCAAATTACTGTCATACAGAAACTATTAAAATTAGTTGCATTATGAATATTTAATTAAATAACAAAGATATAGAAAAGCACTTGTTTTTCAGGAGGCAAACATAATCACACAGGAGATAGACGTATACTGAAGGACTGTAAATAGCCCTTCCTGCATAGTCTATATTTATAATTAAGTTAGCATACACTTCCATCACACCATTATGTTTGGTTTTGCAGCCTGTAATTTTACTCCCAAAATCAATAGTAGAAATGAGAAATATGGCACCTAGCATCGCAGTGTAAGAAGTTGGTTTTCATGCTTTTATTCTGGATTCAGATGTAGTGGAAGTTGCCACAAACAGCCCAGGAAAGTGCATTGGTACGAAACATCTGGCTCATAGGGAAAAGCCCTTTCGAGCCCTGGCAAGCTGCCTTAATTATAGCAAGAACTCATACTGATATTTTAGGTAAAAATAATCACAGCTAAATATTAAAGCACACCAACAATCGGTATCGCTGTGCATGAAAAGTATTTTCATTTACCGAGAAGCTTTGTTAAATTACCTCAGTACTGTTGGGTATAGTTCAGATGTATAAATATACACGATGTTGAAAGCGGCGCTGACCATCATTTTTCCACACAACGCTAACAAAGTGGGACTGAGGAGCAGACCTTTCAGGAAAGAGAAAATAAGCTGTAAGCATAAATAGTCTGTTTTCTTACTCTTTTTACACAATGATGAAAACATCCAGTCCTCTTTAAAAGACTGTCACACAAAACCAATGTTTCATCTCTATGTTTTTCAACTACAAGCACAAAAGCAATTATCTCCGTTCTTCCCAACCATTCTAAGAGCTAGCATAAGAATAGATACATAAAATTATATTCAGGACCAAGAAAATCTGCCCCATTTTTGAGGGAGAGCGTAAAACTGTCACAGCTCTAGAAGGAAGGGATAACGCTTCCAGCTCTGCAGTCAGAATACCTGACCAGGTAATCACATCTTTTGACGAGCACAAACAGACAATACAACCTCCTTGACTAACTTATTAGATTAAAACCATAAAACTCGATTCGCCTCAACAGCTTGTTTGCTCCCGAAGGACATCCTGTTGGGACTTAATATGCAGCAGCTCCGTAATTGGAAAGAACAAATGCTAATGCAGCCCAGTTTACTAATAGACAGTCTTTAGTTGGCTAAACTGAAGTGTGGTTCTTTTAAAGTCCAAAAGAAACCTGGTTTTCGTTATCCTGATTTTGGAAATGGTTATGTTTGCACCATCCATTTGCATGAACAGAGAATTTAATATGGCTTTTTAAGCACGAAAAAGGAAGGAATGCTCTGATTAGCTGTATTTCAGGTTCTCTTCCTCAGCACCGACTTCAGCATGTTTCGGTTTGGATCAAACGATGTTGATTAAGTAATGGGAAAGTCTGATTGCTTCTCAATTGCTTTTCTTTTAATTTTGCCCTCGAATATTTTCAGTTCTATTCATCTGATCAAGTCAGATTCTATTTCAGCTGAAGCAGAAATTCATTTGTACGTAAACTGAAATCCAGAAACTTGATTTAATTTCTTTAAGCGTGATGCATTTTTGCAGTTATTTCTGTAATTCATGCAAAACAGATGCAACATTTTCATCCAAGTTCTCCTTTTGCTCAGTAAGAACTGGAATATTACATACAGTTGCCAGATGCAAAGGTGCGAACCTGGTCCTCAGAGCCCTGCTGGGTGTCATCAGAAAGCTGGGACATCCCTTTTCTTCCATCAACCAAACATGAAGCGATGAAGAAGAGGTTCGAATTCTCCAATGTGTTTTAAAACCTGCTGGTTTTCTCCCAGGGAGACTTAAATTGAACACTGCATATCCATATACTAGAAATTTAGCATTAGTGCACTTCGGAAGTTTTGGTCTGACTATCAAAACAGAAGAAAGAGTTTGTCTAGACAGATGAATTAGCACTCAGAAGCTCGGGAGTGAATTTAAAGAGCACTGTCTTCTCCAGGTTCCCTCCCTCAGGGGAGGTGAATGCTGGGCACGTGGGGAATTACTGTGGGATTAGAAGCACACTGGAAATTCACTGCACATCAGCTTCCTTGTGTAAGCAAGTCCAGACATAGTCATTACATTTTCCTCGGAATCTTGGAACATATTTTTAGCAATTCTTGCAGAACAGTCCATTACTTTCTTTACATATATAACACCATTAAGCAGGAATGCACTTTCTCCTATGAGGATTCTGCGACCGTTTATAGGTCGTTCCCTAGGTCCAGCCAAGCAGGTCCATGCAGCGTCTTTAACACTTCTGTTATATTTTGTCCAACACTCTTTCACCTGAACATCCAGTAGCAGCGGTCTGCACACAATTCTGCCTGAAACAGTAGAATCATAGAACCATTAAGGTTGGAAAAGACCTCTAAGATCATCAAGTCCAACCATCAACTAACACCACCATGACTCCTAAACCAGGCCCTGGAGTGCCACGTCTACACCTTTTTGAACGCCTCCAGGGTTGACGACTCCACCACCTCTCTGGGCAGCCTGTTCCAATGCCTAACCACTCTTTTGGTAAAGAAATTCTTCCTGATGTCCAGTCTAAACCTCCCCTGACGCAACTTGAGGCCATTTCCTCTCGTCCTATCGCTAGTTTCTTGGGAGAAGAGTCCAACACCCGCTTCACTACAACCTCCCTTCAGGTAGTTGTAGAGAGCGAGAAGGTCTCCCCTCAGCCTCCTCTTCTCCAAGCTAAACAGCCCCAGTTCTCTCAGCCGCTCCTCATAAGACTTGTTTTCTAGACCCCTCACCAGCTTCGTTGCCCTTCTCTGGACACGCTCCAGCACCTCAGTGTCCTTCTTGTACTGAGGGGCCCAAAACTGAACACAGTATTCGAGGTGCGGCCTCACCAGTGCCGAGTACAGGGGCACGATCACTTCCCTACTCCTGCTGGTCACACTATTCCTGATACAAGCCAGGATGCCGTTGGCCTTCTTGGCCACCTGGGCACACTGCCGGCTCATGTTCAGCCGGCTGTCGACCAGCACCCCCAGGTCCTTTTCCGCCGGGCAGCTCTCCAGCCACTCTTCCCCAAGCCTGTAGCGTTGCATGGGGTTGTTGTGACCAAAGTGCAGGACCCGGCACTTGGCCTTGTTAAACCTCATACAGTTGGCCTCGGCCCATCGATCCAGCCTATCCAGATCCCTCTGCAGGGCCTTCCTTCCCTCGAGCAGATCGACACTCCTGCCCAGCTTGGTGTCATCTGCAAACTTGCTGAGGGTGCACTCAATCCCCTCATCCAGATCATTGATGAAGACGTTGAACAAAACCGGCCCCAGAACCGAGCCCTGGGGAACACCGCTCGTGACCGGCCGCCAACCGGATTTCACTCCATTCACCACCACTCTCTGGGCTCGGCCATCCAGCCAGTTTTTTACCCAGCAAAGTGTATGCCCACCCAAGCCATGAGCTGCCAGCTTCTCCAGGAGAATGCCGTGGGAGACCGTGTCCAAGGCCTTACTAAAGTCCAGGTAGACAACATCCACAGCCTTGCCCTCATCTACTAGGCGGGTCATCCGGTCATAGTTTTGGTAAAAGGCAAAGTTGTAAGTTCTTACTAAATTCGTGTATTTGAGGTTTAGTGATAAGGAATAATCTTCCATTAATTGATCTTTTGAATTTAGGGAAGTAAAACGGGGGAAAATGGTAACAAACAGTGCTGATGTTTAAGAGCTTCTAGAACAGGAGTTACAAGTTTTGATGCCATCACCGCCGTTAAGAGTCCCATCTGCAGTGCCGTTATGTAGATTCACCTTCTGGCTGTCATCTTCATAAGTAAAAGTTCACTTAAACAGTACTTTTGAAACTAAAGGAGTCTTTAAATTTACTTCAGAAAAAATATCCACCAAGAGAGGTTAGTTCTCAACAAAAGGAAATACCCAACATGAACAAAAGCTGAGACAACTGATTTCAAGAACTGCAAATTTTCTTTCCTTCGTCAGTGGAAAGCCTACCAATGAAAGTCACAAAAAGTTATTATGTGTTCAGCACAAGCAGATAAATCTAAATGAAAGTTAAAATCTAGTTACCCCTAGACTAGAAGTCTCCTTTGCTTGCTATAGTATAAAGCAGATACAAAATGCAGAAGATTTCAAAAGCTACTGTAAAGCATGAAGACAAGAAAAAATATTACATCTCCATTCCCCCTCCGCTGCCACTCTCCCTCATCATCTTCCAATCTGATACTCACACAAATTAACTGATGAGTTCTAAGTGGTAAGGAAAGAGGGAGCTGAGGGATATATCAGTTTTTACTTAACCATTGAGAGACTTTTAGTCTCAAATTCAGTGCACATTTTTAATAACTGAAACGTTCTTCTCTTATTCCACAGGGGAGATGACTTGGATCAGATTCTCATTCACAAGTTAGCAGAGTTATTTAGAAATCGAGTGAAGGTTACAGACATGAGAGGCAAGGGCCCAATATCTTATTAAAATCTTAAATCCCTTGTAATAAAATGAAGGCTCTTGTCAATCACTCCGAGCAACGCAGACTTCGACAAACGTACAAAGTGTTCTCCTTAGTACCAGGAGGGTCAGATTAGAGATACAACAACCCTCATTTCATCCAGCAAAGTGACTCATCTTCATCATGCTCGAAGCTGAATTTCTTTCTACTTAACTGACACAGATCACTCTGGGCCAAGAACCAGCTTTACTCTTACCACAGTGGAAAGTAGGATGTTTTAATGGGATTAAAGTCAACTCAACTGGAAAAGGCAGAAGATTTCCTGAAATTTAGCAACTCTTCAGGAATTATTACCCTATCCTGATTAGCCACTACTGCTTTTCTTTCATTTTGTTTTAAAATATATAAAAAGAAGCACAAAGGGCAAACTTGTTGAAACAAAGGAAGAAGCAGTCTCAATAAAAGGAGTAACAAAACGTCTGAGGATTTGAATCAACACAAGCATGGCAAATAGGATTATAGGATATTTTCCCTCTCTCTGTTTTTCTTCCTGAGACTTTTCTGAGATCAATTTGAAATGGATGCCAGACAGCATTTATAACTGTTAAGGATAAACACAATCTATAGAAGGCTACCTTGTAATCACATTGCCGGTGTTCCTGGGTCAAAACACTGTTAAAGCTAAAAGATTTCTACCGAAGCAATATTAAGAAAAATACAAGCAGAGAGCAGCCACTTCTATTTGTTAGTGTCATATGGACATAAGTTTTCAGTAGCTAAAAATAAATACTAAAACAGAAAAACTGTACTTGAAATGGAAAGAAAAGTGAAAATACAAAACCAAACCTATGTGAATGTCACTGACAATGTTAGAAAACACACATCTTTTGAGATGAGGAATATACTTGATGACACTCCACTGTTGCCATGAACTGTCCTCACAACTGCCTAGTGCAGCAATACGCAGCATGAGGTTCAGAAAGGCAGCAAGCTTCTTGCCGTCCCTATGGCTTCCATACTGCAATTCTGACTTCCGTTTCTAATTTTCAAGTACAAAATGTATTTTTTTTAAAGCTTTAGTGGTTTGCGTTTTTTAATGATGAATTAAGCTTCTAATTCAGGTAAATCTCAGCTCCTATTTCTATAACTTACATGCCGCCAAAACAAATGTAAAATTAAGCTTGGCATCTCACACTGTCAAGATACAGTCAAACTAACGTTACACTGCACTGCAGTCTGGCTATTAAATCCAGTATTTTAAGGTAAACTGCTTAAGTGATAAATTAACGCAGTGTCAGTATTTGAGACAGAATGTGATAGCTTGGTCTGACCTTCAAAGAGCCATGGGCTTGCAGTCAGACAAACTTAGTCAATTAACAGGGTCACATTATGCCAGCAAGCAATTAAAAGCAATATAGACAAGACCGTGGCTCCCTGACCAGCCCCGGAAGGAAGAGACAGAGAAAGAGAGAGGTATAAATGGATAGGTCTTTAGGCCCTGATATGCTCGGTCACAAGATACTCATTACGTTGTTTTGTCAGCTCTTATCGGAATTAACAAACATCTACTTTAGCAGCAGTACATACTTACCAGCATTTGTTGGTAAAAACATGGTAAATATACAGGCAAATCCTGCAAATATCAGAAAACATGTCATAGTTTTACGTCTTCCAGACCTAGAAGGAAAAGAGGACCCAGATAAAGATGGAAACAAAGTCCTTCAGTATTTTTTTTATTTGTCTGCAAAACACCAACTAAAGTACACAGCAGCACTAATAACAGTTATAAATCTACTGTAGCTTGGTAAGTGCTTCAAATCTTGCGTTATTTTCCTAGTTCTGTGTACTGAAGTCCTCCCACAAAAGCTTCCCTATTTCTAGCCAAGTTTTGATTTTTAAGGTATTGAATTTGTAGCCTTGAGAAGAACCCACCTACTTCAGCAACAAGAACTCAGACTTTTTTCTTCTCTGTACCGAGCAAGGCAATGGGCCCTGTCACCAAAAGGGTATTACAGTGCATAGACACAAAGATCAAATTAATATTGGTCAAGAAAATGTAATTCTATTGCTTCCTAATCTCTATTTCTCTTTTACAGCTTTGCATAAATATATGCAGTTATGACACACAGTAAAACTATTTTGTATGCTTTTCTGTCTAATGGCATACACATGGAAATAAGCAAAGGCTACTCCTACTGCCTAGTGTTTTAAAATAAAAGAGAAGATGACAGGTTAGAAAATCAGCAGCCCATCTCCACATCTGCCATACTTAAATATTTCATAATTATTTGCAAAGGACCACAAAAAAAGATATTCTTAGTAACAGTTTGCAGGCATGTAGAAATACTAGCTGTGCTTGTTACTTTGTGAACTCTCACAGCTATTTCTAACTACTACCGCATACTAGTAGAACTACAGTTTATCTATAACAAACATACAATAGTTGTTTCTAAAAATCTTCTAAATATTTTTACAACAAAAAAGCTATACTTTAAGGATACTGCTCACTAAAACTGAATGAAAACAGAGCAGCTGGCTTGTCACATTCTGTTTTGCATTAAGCACCTAAAACTACACATATCCTTACTTCAGGAAACCAAAAGCTTGAAATTTACAATTAGTNTTGACTCAGGGTTCTTGGGCTTGAGGTGAAGGTTGGCTGGTTGTTTTGCTTTTTAGCTTGATTGAGCTGACAGCTTTTCACTGCCCAAAAAAACCCAAAAGGTGACATCCTCACCTGACTGTAGAAAAATGGGATTTTTGCCACTGACCTCAGTGAGACCCAAGTATCATTACAAAGATACTCAAACTGAAGGTTACATGAAACCCTGAGTAGCTCTGGGTTGCCAGACTGTTCGGCCTTTGGAAAGAAGCACCCACATAAAGGATGGCCTCCAAATGCACTGAAAAGTATGGAAATACACAGACATCCACCATTCATGCCTTAACGAAAACTGAATGGCTCTCACTTCCAAGTTCTCTTTGAAAAGTTTAAGTAAAAATGAACAATGCTGAAAACTGCTTTCAACTGCAGTTGGTAGGCAGTACAAAGCCAAGTCATCCTGAATAAAATATGTAAGAGAGATATATAACCTATAGACACTTAAATAACTAGGCTACTCACAGTTTTTCCATAAAGATCAAACTTTTTTTAACAACATTAATCATTGAAAAGCTCATTTCAAGTAATTCAAAAGATGAACAAAACTAAAAAATGAGAAAAGGTAGAAAATCAGAGTCCTATTTCTGTATCAACTGCAGAAACCCCTGCAGCGGAGTAAATCCCCGAAGAATCAACACTGTTTAGAAAAACAGTGGAGTATCTTACTGAGAAAAATGTTAATAATTTTCTGGGTTATCTACAAATATATGCAGAAAACTAGGAAATAAGTTTTTCTTACCAGGATTTCTCAATAAAAAACATACAGAGAGGAAATGCTGGAACTTCTACAAGACCAGAAAGAGCCACATTCAAATACAGATTTCCTCTTAATTCACCGGCATTTAAAGTTAGTCCATAGTACACAAAGCTGCAGACATACCTAAAAATAACCATAAAAGTTATATTACTAACATAACTGGTCTTTAGGGCTAAGAAAGTATTTAAAAGGTAAAGTATGCCGAGTTATGGATTAGCTATACTGAGTTACATGCTAGAAAGAGAACTCTTATTTCCCCCCCAAAAGGGAAACAAGGCAAAGAGAATAGTTCCTACTTAAGTAAACAAAGTACCTCCTTGAAAGAAAATAAGTGCTCATATATATGCACAGCATAACTTTCAGAATTTTCTATTAGCTTGGGTTTTTTCCTAGGTTATGTAGCAAATCTAATAAGCTTAACTGTAAGCAGCTGATGCTTAACTGTTGCAAAGCAATCCTACGGAAGAAAATTATATGTACATCCATTGCTTAACACAGGGTGTCTTCCCCAAACCTAGGGAAGGCTGCCCCAAACCTATTATCACTTTCCTTGGAAAGAACTAAGCCCCCACATCCCCGCCCCACAAAAGACAACGCTGGGTTGGAAAGGCCACCAGATATTACAAAGATTTTGCCTATTCCCTAGTCGCTCCTTTACTGTCCGAGCAGAATCTGAGCCAAGTGACATAGAAAACAAAAGTTTTGCCTGATACAGGGAGAAGTATATCCTCCGTCAGTCACAGCTGAGGGTGGTGCTAAAGGCTCCTGAGCAACAGCACAAGGAGCTGGGGGACAACCGTGTGACACCACTCCAACAGCTCCATACGCTGCATCCTAACAGGGTTTGAGACAGAAACACAGTGCTGCGACCTCTTCTTCCAGAACGTAAGAATGCCTTTGTGTAATTTCTCATCACCATAATTACTTATATTTACCTACCAGCAACTTAAGAGTCTAAGATGCTTCTGGAAAGGTACTACTTCCTGCCGCTTCTGCCACATCCTGCACGTCTCTGCTCAACCCACACATCAAACTACTGATTTTCTCATCTACATCCTACAATTGTCTCAAATGACATTGAACTTTAAAGGGAAAACTTGTTCTTGACATTTTGGAAAAGAGCTGTTCCTCCAACAGATTTTAGCTCAAGCCAGTTTGCAACAGCAGCTGCTGTAACAACCCACCCAACACCCTCCCCACCCCAGGGGTTCCCTCTGCACTGCCATTTATTGCTAATATATCTGTTGCATCCTCCTGCACTTCAGGGCGATTCTTCTTCCAAGTTGTACCAATCTGTACTTCATCTTGTCCACAGTTTTCCTCCGCTGAACCTGTGTAATATGCTTTTGGGCTCTTAATGCTTATTCTCACTCCAGATCTCTACTGTTGTCTAATCCGTGTAATCCTTTTCTTCCTAAAACCGGTTCAAACACACATCCTCTCAGTAATTTCTGCTTCAGCCTCTCATTTCATTCAATGTAAATATTCTGTTCTCACCAGATTATTTCTTAGTAGGTTTGAAGCAGTTTAAGTAACACGCTGAAAATAAAACGCAACAGCAATAATAATGAAACATCAACTTTACAACACATCATTTCAGATTATTATTGTCTGCCATCAACTGACAAATTTACAATTTAGTTTTTGAGGACAGAATTTTTAAAAGAAAAGGATGAAAATCTTAATAGTTTCCTCACGTCTGACTCATTCACGGCATCTCAGCGTCTTGTTATTACATACCAGATGTACATCAATATGATGGTTCGCCACCGAAGGACTGGATGTTTTACTAAGTTTAGGATACCAGGTGCCGATTCATCCTTTCTCAAAGTTCCTGCACTTGGTTTTAATTTTAGATTTAATCTCTCTCTTCCATTTCCAAGGGCAATATATTGCAACACATCTTCAGCTTCCGCTGTTTTCCCTTGGGAATACAGCCATCGTGGTGATTCTGGGAGCATACTAACAGGAAAGAACAGAAAATCAACAGTGACAAGTTCAGTCCTATGAACACAGCACTAAAGTCAATCTTTTCATTACGCAAATCAATACTTGAAAAAAGTACCAATACAAAATTCAGAGAAAAACATTCTATTTGCACTGCATATTAAATTCCACATTCTCCGATAATATTACAGTTAACCTTACAGAAGGATTGTCGGAGATGCTTGACAAACATGACTCAGTTCTGTTAGAGGAGTTTAAATCTAAATCTTGACTTCTGCTGAACTGACTTCTTAGGAAATGCTACACTAGCATTATCCAGGAAGCATCTCAAATCCCAATTATCTGAACAGCCCAGACAAAACTTTTTTTTCACAAAGTTTATTTCAAGCTTCTCCATTATGGGAAGGGCTCTGAGTTGGAGCGGAGGGAAAAGGAAAGAAACATTACTGGGGAACTACTTGTCAGGCTCCAGTACCAGCTCATTGCTGCCTGCGTGACTTTTGAATCTCTTATTCCCAAGTATAATCAGAATATCCTTGCTTACCACAGGTTGTAGAGTGTGCTGCTGCTTTTATACAAGCCATAAAATACAGAATGGAATATTTTTAACTGAACCTTTATTTTCTCTGGTACTCCTAACAGAGATATACATCCCAGAACCAAACTAAACTTTCATTACTTCAGAGGATCCCAGTATTTTTATTATTTGGGGGAAGTAATTCTGTTTCCATCAGAAACAGAACACCATGGAGGACAACATATTATGCAGAACTTCTTTCCTCAGCCCAGAGACTTTGTTTTCCTTGACTACAGGAAGGGGGGTGGGGGGGTGGGGGGTGTTGGTGTATTCTTTAACAGAACTTATTTCAAGAGCAGCTCTATCTAAAAAATAATTGAAATAGAAAAAACACTCCTCTGATTTTTATTTCAATTATTTTTTTTTTAATCTATGCTGTATGCTAGACATTCGCTGTATTACTGTGTAGACAACCCACTGCACTAATTCTTTTATTTCTTCTACAGCTTTAACTAGCTATCACAAGTATATAGGGTGTATTACTTGACATGTTAAAAGAGTATTTTGTAACACCGCAGACCAGACAAAGCTAGCACTTTTAATTCCTTAAATACTGATGCATTTCATAATCATTTTTATGATAATGCCCATGTAGCAATTCTAAATGGGAACATCCAAGCACAACAGTGCTAGGAACAGACACAAGGGACCTCAAAAGCAAGCAGACACATAGCGCTATCACGCTAAAAAGGCAATTCCAAGTGCTCTCACTCATTTCCCTTTGCATGCATGTGTCTCGTGAAGAAACTCTCAAATCTTTCTAGGATCGTTTCCAAAACTTCTCAAGCACTGAAGCCCTTCCTTGGCAGAAGACAGTGTTCCTGGCTGACGCTCCAGCTCGCAGCCTCTGGCAGGCCTTCCCTTCCCCAAGCAGATTTGTAATCAAGTTTTATTGGACAGCTGGCACACAGCTGCTCTTTGCAACGCTGGCCACCACAACTGTAACAGCATGCAGAAACACAAGCTTGTCTTCTGGGTAACCCTGACCTTCTGCTTCATTTAAAACCGCTTCTTCCTTCACAATATGATTTTTCTCTTCCTTGGTTCACAAAACCATACAGAAAAATGTCATCCTGGTTTATACCACTCTCGAGTGGTGATAATAAAAAGTAATTGTTAGATTGTTGCATATTTTTTCTTATCATTATAATGCACGTGAACCACTTACAAAGAAAGAAGAAGGAAGATGACTCCCGGAGTATTCGATACCAAGGCAAGGTAGCGCCATTCCCTCACACAGTAACCCAGTAAAGCATAAACAGCAATGCCAACTGCAAATGTCAAATTAGTTAGGGAACCTGAAAATACAAGACCAAAATGGTGACTACAGAAACCATTACCAAAAGAAAAAAAAAAAAATCTTAAGCAGAAGCCTGAATTCCTAGCCCACGATATACCTAAATACAATAGCAATTTTATGAGGTCTCTTTACAGCACTTGTGAACCAGCTGGCTTAAGTATATTATGCAATCCCAATGAAGAATAGCTGTGTATGACGTAAAGGGGGTTGGGTTTCCCCCTTTCAAAAATAAAGGCTGGTACATAGGAGAGAGCAAGAAATGATCAGGAACCTACAGACTAAAGAGAAAACCTGAGGACAGGAAGGGGAAGTGTTGAAAGTGATTTATTTAGGTCTGTTAAGGTAATCTTGAATAGAGGTGGCAGGCTGGAACAGAAATTGGAAGTAAGTTATAAAAGTACAAGGACTGACTTCAGTACAAAACCAGCTGCAAGCCAGAGGTTTATTACAGCAGACTTCTGATGAACAAGCATAAATAAAAATGTTAAAAATATGGGGTCAACTTGAACACCAAAAGCCTAACAACAAACTCTGCAGAGTAACACAGGAGATCTTGTACTAACCCGGAAACTCTCAGCTATCGCCCACAAAGCCTAGCTCACAGCCAACACCTAGGAGAGCTTCTTTAACGCTGCTGAGCTGCATCCAGCAGCTCCCTCTCCTTCAGCCCCTGATCAGTTGTTCAGCACCTCTTTCTCAACAGCTGAGCAGAACTAGAATAAAGCACCTAGAGCAACAAGCGGCAGGAAACAGACTGTCTCTTCGGTCCATCAGGAGGCTGGCCCTGCAGGGAGAAAGGCTGGGAATAGCAGAGACAGATAACAGGGCAAGGGGGAAGGAGGGGTGGGGGGGAGAGAGAGAGAGGGCATGAGTCAAAAAAAGTGAACCCGGGAGAAGAAGAAAATTCAGTACTTAAAAAAAAAATTTAAGGGGACAGCTATAACTAAACCACAACCGTCTCACACATCCCCAGGAGTCCAGAGGAGAAATAAGAAAAATAATAGAATGAGGTAACTGAAGAAATGAGAGAGAGAGAGAGAGAGAGAGAGATGCTCACAGCGACAGCAAGTCAGCATTTGGACCAAGTTTTTCCCCACGTTGCGCTAGCCAAAAAGGCGTTACAGTCTGAGCTACTCCAGCTTTACAACAGATTGACATGCAAGTGCTAAATTTATTTTAAGTCTTGGCAGTGAGATACAAAAAAGGACATTTAAAAATACTGGATGGTCAGCACATTCAGCAAGGGAAAAAATACTACCCAGGCACCAAGTCATTTTGTGGCACAGGGAAACGTCACGGAACTCTTTCAAGAACACCTTCCCAAGATACCATGCAGCATCATTCAGAAGTTGGCAGGATCTGCCAAAACATTTTTTTTTTTTTTTTTTTTTTTTTTTTTTAATGTAAAGCAGTGGACAAATTGGGAAATGTTAGGAATCAGTGTACCAATTTTAAAACCTCAGCTTTGCTATTTATCAAACTCAATCCCATCTTCCTTATTCAGGCACCTTTCCCACAGAAATTAGAACTTGGATGAATCACATCACACTTATTTGACTTCTGCTACACACTGACTTTACTTGGTACAAACGTAAGAATTTTAAATGTAAGGTATTGACAGTCAGAACAATACGTGGCACAGTAACAATGATTAAATATTCCCAAATCCCACCTGTAAATGACCAAAATGATTTTCCTACATATTCTTGGGTTAGGACAAAAGACACAAGAGCCATTCCACCATTCACAATTCCAACAAAAAACCGTGAAACTGCAAATATGTCATAATTTGGAGCTAATGCTGTGACATACCCAAAAACGACATCAAAAAATAGACCTGTAGAGAAAGAATAAAGTACAATTAGTACTTATGCTAGGCAGCTTGAACTCAGAAGAAAGGCAGGGAGCACAGTTAGTTACTGACTGTAATAAGTAGTCTATAGTACTCTTGTCTCTAATCTGTCACATTTGGCTTTCTGAAGTCACACCAGATGAAAATTACAATCATCTTCAAGTCACACACTTGAGGTCTGCAATGCCAAAGATTATGTTTCCTTGAGACAATGTTGTCATTAAACAAAGAGACCCTTTGGCTGCAAACGCAGCTGGAAAACAAAACACCAGGACATGAGTTACCCACCCTGAAGATGTTTAGGTAAATTATTCTCCCCCACCCCCTGCCTCCCCAAAAAGAGAATTATTTTTATGGAGACAATATGGTCAGGCAACGTGGGGAACACTGTGCTCAAATAGTGATAGTCATAGCAAAACCAGGCTATTTTTCATCTCCCACTGATATTCCAGTGACCACTACGCTGCCCAGCACACTCATACTAATGAATTTTAGTGCTGCTCTACTCCGAGCGAAACGCTTACACAGATCATTGACTCCGTAACATTGACACAGCAGGGTGGCCTGCAAGCAGAAAGGAAAGAGATGTTGTTATCCATGTAGAATGCTTAAGAAAAACCTTTTAACAATCTTACCTGAGATATACACTGGTTTCCTGCCCAGTTTATCTGACAAAGGGCCAAATGTGATATTTCCAATAAGCAGTCCAGCAAAAAATAGGGACGATGCAAGGCTCACTTTGTAGGCTTCTTCTTCGATTAGGTACCACTGTCAAAAAAAAGAATCTCCTTGTTATTAAAAGTATTAAGACCAAGTTGCTACCTTCCTCAAAAATAATTTAAAAAAATCTATCAAAATTCTTCTCTTGCCATTTCCCACTTCTTGCTTTATACCCAATTAAAGTTTTGTTCAAAGTTTGATAGGTAAGCCAACAGTAGTCATATTTTTTTCCTAACAGACTCTCACATCTCTATTTTCTCTCCCTCAAGAAATTTCATTATAATATATTACAAGCTTTCAACTTGGTAAGTATAATTAGTTGCACTCCAATTCCCAAGCTTTGACAAGGCAATTTATCTTAAGTTATTAAAACAAGGAAAGGCTGAATTGCTAACAGCTTAGCCATTTCAACATTGAACAAGCTTAGCTATTCCAATGAACAGGTAATAAAAATTATTCATTAACAAGAATAAAGCGTGTTCACTACTGCAGCACGGAGAGAGTTAACGCTGTGCAGCTACGCCTGCTGAACCTCGAGTAATCCCTAGTGCCCTTCCTCCTCGTACACACGCTGAATTGTTGAAGAAGAGCGGGAAGGGACTATGGAAAGATGTCCTCATTTTAGAAAAACTCAAAGACCTACTTATTGACTACTCATTGATGGTTTAGTATCTTACTGCGCACATGCATTTATAATCAAACAGAAGTTAGAAACAAATGACGGGTTTCTTTATAAGATGTACTTTCTACCCCATCCAAAAGCTAAACTGAGGCAGCATAATCAAAAATTGCCAGAAGAGAAGAAAATGAACTGACAGGGGGTTGAAATCGAAATGAAACTTATACTATTTCCTGACGGGGCAAAGCATACCTGCAGCTTGTGCAGCGCCCCCCCTGCTACAAACAAGGCAAATCAACACTCACAGAAATACACTGTTGAGATTACAAACATTGCCATTCTTTCCCAGGTTCATGATGTCAGTAATCAGAAAATCCTAAGTGATTTTCCAGGAAAAGATCTTAATTAATTCAGTGCAAAGCTTCAGCCAAAGAAATGTTTAATAATCATTTGAGTATTTCAAATAATTCTCAGTGTATTTACTGGAAAATCTACTTTCAAAAAAGTGGATGAGTGTCATGCTGACTTTTTAAATGACATGTGCAGTGTGTCCTTTGGGGAAGGGAATAAGGATCATAATCCCATTTGCTTTTTTTAAGAAGTAGAAGGTTTAAAAAAAAATAAAGCCTAAGGGAAGAGGCCCATGACCAAAATCCAACGCAGCATACTAGGACCTCAGCCCTAAAGTGTCTGCCTTGAATTAACACAGATCCCTGAAGAATATTAGGAATTTACTGAAACTTTTAATTATAGCAATCTCAAAGAAACATATGCTTTTACTCAATCTGAACTCACATCGTGGCAAAGCGCAGAGAAGACATGGCTCCATCCACCCAGTAACCTGCGCTCTACCCATCCAGCAGCCTGCCAGACCCAGGATGCGGGAGCAGGACAGGATTTAATGCGTTCACAGGACGCCTTCTTCAGTCCAATGTACCCAGTGTTCCAGCACTTCAGAATTTTGGGGGACTTCTGGATACTCTGGGAAGGTAAAAATCCTGTGCAGCAGCATTTGCAGCTGGTTTCTGCTATACCCCGCTGGGTAGTAGATTCTACCTTATCACATTGGATAAAGATGTAGCCCCGAAACTTATGGTTTCTTAACTTTCTGAGGAGACTTCAACAACTAAATATTCCTGGGCACGAATCCTCAGGAAACTTCAAGTATAAAAATATCACAGCATGTGCTCTCCAAGGCACAGAGCACTGCTGGCGTAAGTCCTCCTTCTCCGTGCTAGCACTCCACAGTATACAAATTTCAAACTCCCAGTTCTCGTCTGCACAGGGTTTCAGGCTGATACAATAGACGAAACAACTTTATGCTCCTGGATATGGTTGTAAGAATCAACCTCTCAAAGGTAAACAACCATGTCTACACCGAATGCAAGACGTTCCTGAGCTCACCAACCTAAGCATCATCACTTGTCAAATAAAGCAGGGGACTGAGTTGATGCCAGACCAAGAAGCAATTCTAACAACTCTATTTTCCATGAACCAAGCCTGAGCTATTATTTACAAAGTCTTAGTTACGCCAAAATTAATTACAATGATTAGTTCTTGAAGCAGAACTGAAGAGCTGCTCTGAAGTTTTGTTGAGCTCCAGAGCAGAACAGTGCCCCTGCCAAACCAGAACAGAACTGGAAATATTTACAGTTTAAGCTCCATCACCAAAATAAAGGAAATAAAGTTTACAAAAGCAGCTTCCTTTCTCAGGATAGAACAAGAGAAAAGATTGCTTTTGCAAACTGTTACTTGTGCTGCTTAGCGTGTCACTGGAAGACACTCATATCATACAAGCATGATTTAATAATCTGTGAAGAATATAACTTTTAAAAGAACGCGTCTATCTACTTTATTTGCACAAAAGGAACTTATTAAATATTTGTCAAATTAACCGTAGCTTGCCAACAAAAACGTTGCCAATTTTGTTATCACCAAAACAGACATCCTCTCAGCTCTTTAAACACACACGGCAGTTTGATTTAGTTTCTAGACCGCTAGCATACAGCAAAACGTTGGCCAGCATCTAAAGATTCCAAGCAAAGGCTGTTAACAGTGTAATTTTAAAAATCTTACAATAAAGTTACTGAAATGAATGGGAACATAAATTTATTTTGATGAGTCTTGAGAATTACTACATATTTTGGAAATAGGGACACCGACTTCTACATTTAAAACCACAGTATTAGTTAAAATTTGCTGATTGCTGATTATAAATTAAGCAATACCCTATATCACGCATCCTGCTGAGAGTCTGAAACTGAAGGGTGATCTTGGAAAACAGGCTAATCAAAAAAATCTGTTTCTGACAGAGGATATGATCCAATATTGCATCATTCCTTCTTATGTCTGGTCACTACATTTTTCCAAGAGAAACAGTACACAGTCACATTTGGGATAATGGGGAGGAAGCAAAAATTTGGCACCGGCTACACCAAGTGCTAACCTGCCTTATACGAGTTTACTGCCAACCGCTCCAAGAACTCAATCAGCAGCACCCTGACAGTTCACGCTACAAGCCAAGCCACCCACGCAGTCTTTTTTCTGGCACCGGCAGCGATGCTTAGGTCACTCGCGCTTGCCCGAGTGATTATAGCCCAGGGACTAGCAAAAAGCAAACGCAGCCTTTTGCACGGAATTCACAAGGCGTGAGGATGAAGGGTCAAGCTTCTGTCCCACTCAGCAAACGTCAATCTGTTCCATCTCCCACTCTCACCACACATTAAAATACTCAGACATGCGGTGCACGAGTTTCATTTTCATACTAGTTTTAATCTTTAAGATGTATCTTCTGTGAGAAACTAATGTAACTCACGGTAAAGCTTACACGCACAGCAGATTGTGCAGACATGACAAATTGAACCTCTTCTTGGTAGAAAACAGACACGTGGAGGAGTGCATCCTAAATTCCAGAGTTATAAACTGTAGTTAAATGATCATTCTTCATTAGTAATGACTTTCTAAAATATCTGAAGGCACAGAAAACTGAAAACAAAATAAAGAAAGTTTAACCTAAACTAATAAATATTACATTTACACTAGGAAAGCTAAACTAATCATTTAATTATATACTTTCCGATTGAAAAATAATAACAAAATAAAAAGCCAGCTGGGTGGGTTCCAATAATTTTTAATAGTATAAGCAAAACATTACACTACGCCCTGCTCAGCTTTCACAAGCGCCACATCCTGCACTAGTGGCGTAAAGCCCAAGAAGAGAAGAAATGGTTAGGCACGATCGAAGTACTTGCCTCAGTTACTATGGACGTGAAGTTGTCTGCAAAATGGATACGCTTGGCAAGCTCAGCTCTGCTCGCTGGAATTCCTTCTTGGTCTATATGATACTCGGGCACAGCTCCCACAAGCACAATAAGCATCGACTGACAAGCCACATACACCTTAAAATAAGAAACAATCAGTTACCCTAAGCAATCCCAAGGAGACCTGATAGAATACTGTAAGCTTTTCATTAAACTAACAATGACCAATTTCCCTTTACCCAGCATCACAAAATACAACCAGCCTCCTGTGTTTAAATCCCCAGATGTGATCATCGAGGCAGTTGGGAGCAGTGGCTACCACTCCAGAGATACTGGTGCTCTTTCAGCGAAAGCTTCATCTTGCCGCCCTCCTTCCCGTCGCAAAGCTGCTCAGTTTGTTCTTGCTGTTTTGTAGCCAGACGCAGGAAAGGAAGATACTAAGAACGTCATCGTAGTTTCATAGCTGAGATCTAAGTCTTAGACCAAGATTGTTATAAAAAAAATTTTACTTACTGTACTCAAAGAATACAACCTGTAGTGACAAGTCAAAAAAAAAAAAAAAAATCTAAGTTTACATTTTTAAAAGCCTCTGCTAGTTCTTTCCATTGCAGAGACTGAAACCTTAACCTGATCATTAGGAAAACTAGAATGCGCAGGGAAAAAAAAAAAAAGATTTTCTTAAAGAAACCCTTCCGAAAATATTTATTCGTCAATATAGGCTTCAAGATGTTTTGCGTGTCTTCCGGGTTTTGCACGGGATTTATTTTATTTTTTCTAACCTAAAATAACATTACCCTCAAGCATATCCAAGTATTAGTGATTTCTAGCACGTTACCATTGGCAGAAAAGTTTTGAATCTAGAATGGCTCCCTTCGTTGTGCCACAAGTCGTTGGGTGGTGGATTCGGTCGGACCTAATGTGCCATTTTAGCCTGCGCTTACCTTGAACATTGTTGCAGAAACGAGTCATAAACAAAAACCTGCCATCAGCGCAATCCCCCTCCCTCACAACCCTCTCTTAATTCACAATGCGGAACTGCACTAGCAGGAGGAAGACCCGTCACGAAGAAACTAAGCAAGTGAAACAGATAAATGTTTGCATGTGGGGGTGCGGACACTATTTAAAGACAGCACCGTGCGTACCAGTTCTCAGAAGAGATTAAAAAAGAAAAACAACAAACACCAAAAAAAGCAGTTGTTGTGGTGAGACTCCATTTCCTTCCGCTCAGCAGAAGCTTAAAGAGCACTCTTCAAAAAGGGGAAGATGTGCACAGAAATAAGGAAAACAGGTCACAGACTTTGACAAGTTAAGCACGTAAGACAGCACTGAGGCGAGAAAGAGGCTTGAAAAGCAACCCGCAAAGGGAACGAGACCCGCCAAATCCTTTCTGAAACGCCCACGGCGGCGAGCGGGGGTCCGAGAGGACGTTTGCCACAGCAACGCGAGGCGAGGGTCGCTCTGCCGTCCTCCCAGGGCGCCAGGGGAGGAAGGAGCAGCCGGAGAAGGCACAGGGGCCGGGACCGGCGAGGGGGAAGGTGCTCCGAGGCGGAGGGGCTGGGAGGGGGGCGGGACCCCCGGCGCCCCAGCGGCCCGGGGCCC
>WAAD01042721.1:182678-201803 GCA_013389945.1 Fregata magnificens
GGGCCCAGACCGGCTCGGAAACGACAGCCTTTGCTGGAGCAGCCGTGCTCGAGGGAGCTGCTGCCCAGGGTGAAATATTCATGAATCGAGTTTAAAAAAAGCTGAGCGGAGTGGAGAGCATCAGCCGGCGCTGGCGGCGAACAGCCTCACCGCTACTCCGGGAAGAAAAGGCTACCGCGAGAGGGGGTTGCTCAAGGTAGGATGCGAGGGGATATGGCCAAACCTCCTCCCCGGCAGAAAGGCACTCAAAGCAGGGCCGCAGGAGATGCCCCAGAGAAGAGCACAACAGCTCAGCACTTGCTCCAGAGCTGTTTTAAAAGGGGAGCAGCTCTCCCTCTTCCATGACCTCGATTTTAAGAGCAGCAGGATTTTTCAGCAGGATTTCATCTAACCTAGGTAATTGCAGGCTGCTACCAAAGGTTAATTTTGCTCTGTAGCCTTCTGCCCAGGCTGCTGTCTCTGGCCAGATCTGGTAATTGGGCACCTACAGAACAAGTCAGTTCTGCTTGCTGATGCAATAAAACAAACTAAACTGCTATAAATGCTCTGTTCACCCTGTGGCTTTCATCCAGTTTGTGGAGTGCCACCTAAAAGCTCCACATCCTATGGACAAGAAGAGAAAGTCCAGTTAAGTTGGCAATACTCGTATGAAGAATAGAGACATTATTAATTAGATCTGGGGGAAAAAAGGGTTTGAAAAAGCACAGTGAGTGGCCGCCGTTGGTGCAATCCCTTCAAGACTATAATACCCATGGTTATGCTTGCATTTTTCCTAGCATTACATTTGAAGATGCAGCTTTACTATTACACTAGCTTTCTACAGGGTTTTTGTTTTGCTTTGGGGCTTTTTTAAGTCTTTCTCCCCAGTTAGTCATATCAAGAAATTCTTTCCTTTCAGGCAGTAAGTTAGGATGATCTCCCCTTAGTATTCTTAGTCCAGGAGAACTAAAAGTAGTGGAAAGATTGGATGGGACAGCACAGCTCACTGAGAAAGCAGTGAGTGCCACGCAACATAGCCGGTATGCTGCCCAGGAAGAGCTTAAGTGAGGGTCAAAGTGCTGCTTACCTTGGAACTGTGACAGCCTGGATAAAAGGGACTTTCTAAAACATTTCTGAGCTTCCTCATCCATGTAGTCACCGTACATTAGCAGACAGTAGTGAAATCCTAGGTTTTATTTGAATTCCTTATAGTCTCTGCTCCAGCTGCTTTCATGATTCTTACCCTAATTCAAACAGAGCCATTTGTTGCTGAACCTTGGCAAAGGCAGGCAGACATAAACAAGACAGGCTCCCATTTTGTTCCTGAATAGATCCACAGAAAGGATGAAAATCATTTTGGAAGTCCACCGATTTTACAAGACCTATTAACTTCCCCCTCACATTCAATCATCTGTTTTCCCACATTAGTGTGGAAAATACACAACACTTAAGGTCTCTTAAAAAAAAAAGCCCCAAAATACTGTCACCATTGTTGCATCTGCTTAGTCTTGAACATTTTAGCTTAGGACATACGTACCAGTATTATTTTAGAATCACCAGATAATTGTTCCCTGAGCAGGTCTCACCAGCATCATGTTAAACAGCAGGAAGACCGCTTTTAGCCCACATTCACAAATGTTCCTGCTACCTGCTAAACATTAGTTGAAAAAATAAAGGAAAAAAAAAAATATCAGCATTGTTTTCTGACATCCACAATTTCTTCAGTAGGTAGGGGGTTTGCACTGTATGAGCTGTTCTGACATGAGGAATTGAATAACTGCAAGGTCCCTTACAGTCAGTCTGTGCTTCTGGGATGTATTTTCATAATGCTTAGGAGACAGCAGCAATATACAGTAGTTTTTAAGTCCTTCTTCTCAATTAACCGTATCAATAAATTCTTTCCTTTGAGGCAATAAGTGAGAAAGCCTTGCAAAAAAGGTCCAGAAAACATCGTTACTCAGGTTTTTTGCTCGGGTGTTGCTAGGGGTGTTAACAGCTTACTTTAAGTGAGGTTTGAAAAAGGAAAGGCCCAAGTTTACCTAGGCATCTCCTTCTCTGGATTACCAGAAGAACTCTGTTTGACTAGGAAATACAAAACAAAATCTGCTGGTTGGCACAAACAACGGTAAAGCTGCATCAATTGAAAAAAAAAAAAAGACACTAGCATTAGAAGTGGTTTAATTTAAAAAAACCCCCCAATGTTCCCCAGGAAGCCATACTCTTTTGGGAGACTAAGCATCTTATTTTAAGTTTACTCTGAACTGAACATCTAATCAAAATAGGTAACACTACAGCATTTTCAAGTTGCCTTTAGCAGGGTAAGTTTCATTTAAGTCTAAATCAGCATCAGACTCCATGGCAAAACCCCAATGACAGTTTAGTCATACTTTGAACAGTTTTAAAAGTCTCTTCAAAATTCACATAGGTTGTTTCAGTACTGGAATCATTATAATAAATAACAGAATACAGATTACATAGTGACTGGTTTGTTAATCATAATTCAGGTAATAAAATATCCACTGCATCCTGCTCAAAGCAGCATTTATTAAAGATAGTATCAAGGTAAGTCAATGCATAATGAAGCTTTCCCTCCTACAAATATGTAAACAAGTTGACAGCAAGTTATTATTACAATATAAAAATTAAAGCTTACATTGCATTTTTTTAAAGCTACTAACTTCAGTCTCAATGTAGACAGTCTCTGGTCTGTAGCATTTAAAAATACGAGTTCTTGAAAAATGTTAAATTATTGCCTTTACACATACACATTTTTGTAGAAAAATACTTAAAAATACCAACTTCCCATTAATAAAATCAACACCAAAAATAAACCGCATCTTTTGTCGTGAACAGCATGTTAAATGTATCTAGCAGTTACCCACCATTCTGTTGAACCAAATTATCTTCTGCTCATTTTAAACTTCATTATAGTTTGCAAAACGTATCTTGAATAATATTCAGTTACTTTCACATAGCAAAGCAATTAGCATTAAGCAGCTAATGTCAGCAATTACCTTGTAATCAGAGTCTGGCCTAAGTTTATTTGCAACTGAGACCATCAATTTAATCCTCATCTCAAACTGTGTATTTTAACATGTACAGTAGGCTCTTGCTAAGAAATCTGAGTCAGTTCAGATATATTTTGGAAAGGCTTGAAACCTTTATATGATTTAACAAGAAATACATATTCTCTTTTAAAGTACCTTTAACCTCTATGTAAGTTTTTCTTTAACTATATTAGCAGTCCTGCTGGTGGCAGTCAGTCAATTCTCAGGAAACGCTTTGTTCATAAGATTATAGAATTTGACATGAACTACATTTTACATTCCAAAAATCAAAAAGAATGTTAAGTTTTGATTTTTGTTTAACATTTTTCCAAGAAGTTTACTGGCAAGAGCCAGACAGATCACTTTTGCAGTTGCTAAGGCAAAAAAATTTGAAAATTCCCTGTACACAAAGTTTAAAAGATTGTATAATATTTCAAAACCAAACTAAACTGAATTCAACAAGCAGAGAGAAATACATATCATTCAGATGAAAGCTAATCATGCCATTGTGCCCTGCCAAGCATCAGCTGACAATGAAGAGGGGTGGGGGTGGGGGGGAGTGGAGATAACATAGTGAACCAGTTTCAGGATGAATTCAAAGAGCAAAATCAAGCTGTCAAGACTTTTACAGTAGGATATTAGACAGAAAAAAACAGCTAGGAAAATACTGGAAGTTTTATCACTTAAGACAGTATCTGAGAGAACACAAGTACATTTATATGCAAACAGTAATGGATATGAATAATACTGCCAGCTTTCCTAGTTCCACAGTTCAGAAAAAGGGGAGTTTATTTAGCCTCTGTCACTACTTAATTAGAAAGTTAAGTCTGCCAGAAGTTACAGCCTCAAGTACATAATGACACAGAGAGCAACTTACTGAGCACGAGTGTGGTAGAGCCTAAACTACTCAAAATGATCTCTAGCCCTGGAAATGTGACAAGAACACAACCCCCGAAACAGGATACAGATGAACCTGTAACAGGAACTGTAATTCTGAAAGAAGGGCTTACCCTGCTCCTTCGTGCAGGATTCTGATTTGTAGAAAGATGACAGTTTTATTGCCACGCTTGCCGATAAAGCATGACAAGTTAAAGCAAGATGTGGCAGCAAGTGCTCAAGGAGAACACTCCATTGGAGAGTAAGAGATTCCACCCAAGGTCCAGGTGAGTCTAATTTTCAAAGAGGGGCGAGATACAAATACAAAAGCCTCCATTTCCTCTAACATATTACATACATTAACACACAAACAGCCTTTCCCTACATTCAGGGAAACAGATGAGAAGAAAAGCACGAACATTCCTGCGGCACAAGTGATGAACTATGCCCGGTGGGGTGCTGCCTTTCTGACCACTGCCTCCCCGCACAGACAACAGCTGCTTATAAAAGCTAAATCACAAGTTGCAGTTTTGGTTAGAGGATGGGATTTTTGCACTATACTCATTTGGGAGAGAGCAGCCTTCCCGTCTTCTGGTACGAACCTGCGTCTTCGAGTAAAGCAATACAAGCTTTGGCCTTTTAATCACAGATGGACTGTTGCAACTTCTTACTAAAGCATTTAACTTGCTCGGAGACGCTAAAAGCACCACGCCATCAGTATTGTTATATTTGACCAAGGCTTTGCACTTGGCTTACAAATGCCTACAATAGCAAGTGAGTGACGTGATGCCAATACAGACCAGCTGCATTTTTATCCATACAATTCAAACCCTGGCCCATGATCTACAAAAGACTACTTCAAATGCCAGTATATATTAATAGGCCCTTAAGTGCCTACCAGCAGTGAACCCGCTATAGCTGTAATGTAAAGAAAAAGAACTGCAGCAGGCCCAAGCCTTAAGAATATGTTTAAAAGCGCTGCAGTAGACTTGCAGATGAGTGTCATACCTGGGGGAAGGTCTAAGGGTTGGAGTCCGAGATCCAAGCGTTAGAGGGATCACACACCATTTTCTCCTTGAGAAAAGTAACACCATCTCTCCCCATGCTAAATAATAAAATACTATCTACAAAAAGTGGGTGTTTCCTCCCTGAATCCACAGTAGAAATAGTCACACAGAAAACTAAAATCAGCCTAATTCTCAAAATTGCAGAAAACAGAACCAAAGGGGGCCTCAAAAAATCATTTTGACAAGTCCCTGCCTTGAATGACATTCCAAAATTAATCTCTGTGCAAACAATTATGCCATGGGACTCCAGGTTGTAAAATGGCTGACTAAATCAGCTAGACTTTTAGAAGAAGCTATTCGTAGGTAAATATTTTAGTAATAACTTTAGCAATAAAAGAAAGTACTATACAGCCAATTTTACAATCCACATATGATATGAAATACACATACATGTTCTAATATATTTTTTCATTCTGAAAGCAATGCAGAGCAAAACCAAACCAGGGCCTGAATAATCTACCATCCATGCCTTCATGTCAGCATGACTTCTAATACACAGCTGATGGGCTGATCAGATCCCTGAGATCTATCACTGGAATTGCTACAAGTTTTACTTACCACAATTTTAACCAAAAACTGACTTGAATCATGTTACATCTCTAGGTGAAGGAGGAAGAGACACAAACAAAACAAAACAAAAAAACCAAAAACCCCAAACAGACAAAAAACCACACAGCCTTGTAATACATAGAAAGGCACCTGATGATATTGTTAGTAGCAATTATCTACAGCATCCTAAGTGTACTTAAGCAATCAAGATAAATTAAAAAAAGATCATGAAATACAAGAATTGCTGGCATTCAAAAGATAAGTCTAACCTACCGAAGAAGTCACTAAAATGACATGTGCAGCTGTAAATCAGTAAGTGTGCAAAACTACACAGTTTTGCATAAAGTGCTAAACGTACCCCCAGTTTGCACCTATTAGTACATAAGTTTGTTAAGCTTGGCAATATGATGCAAGAAGATGATCTTAAGGATGTACCATATTTACCTCGTCTTTCCTTTTCCTTCCCCACCATCATCCACTGTCCTTTAAACTGTACATTTTTAAATTACACAAAGGCCTTTTCAGGAATTGTAGTCCGGAAAAATATTTCAAGTATACCTATCTTTCCATGTAGACTTGGGGACACTATGGGTTCAATTTTCACAAGTTCCAAATACTTACAACTTCTGCTAATTCAATTGGAGTTGTAATTATTTCAGTCTGTTCAGTACCTCTGGAAAAAAGCTGTTTCCTGTTCCTCATTTAACTCCTACTTAAGGAGCGCTGAAATTCATACTACAACTTGTCCAGATTTATGTCTAAACAATAAGCAATTACAGAAAAGCAGAGCAATACTTTATCCAACCATTTAGGTTCATAAAACCAAGTCCTACCATAGCTATTCATACATATGCATTATGTAAATCATACACAGATCCTTAACACTTGACACACTGAATTCAAGTTATTATAATACAGCAGTTTGTCTTGCAGGCATTGTGCAATACGCTTAGAAGTATACAGCGGGTCTCTTCTTTACTCTGTATTTCAGTGATCCATACCGTATCTGAAGGGAAAAAAAAATTGTAACTTAACGAAGAGTTGAGATTACTTCAGGCAGAAATATTATTTATCTTTCTGCTAAGTAAGCATCTTTAAATGTGCTTTGGACACTCCACAGATTCAGTATGAGAATCTACCTATGACTGAAGGAGATACAGTTTCAAGAGAATTGGGCAAGAAGGGTAAATCTCAACTGTTTTCCCAGAATTACCCAAAAACTTTTATGAGAGTCCATAGGCATTTATTGTGAAATATCTTTAAATTGTGACACATGCAAATATAAAGCACTTTGAATCCTACATAGAATCTTCTCTTTGGGGGTTACAAGTCAAAACAGGCCACATATCTGTGGGAACTAAAAAAATTCTAAATATTCTTTAATCCATTAAACAGCAGATGTTTTAAGTGCGCACAACCAAGACACGCAAATGCAGATGACAATACTGCTATCTACACCCCTTTCAAGGTGAGCAGTTCCTGGAATTTAGGCTTGGTGGTGCCAGGATTAGCATTACAAGCACAGAGTCTGTTTCATCTTCTCCTCCCTTTTTCCTAGCTTAGTTCATTTCATTCATGTATTTCCCTTAAACACCCCAAAACAGAAAAGCTCCAAAGCTTAGATATTGTTGTCACATACTTCCTTCTCCATTTAGCATTCTACAACCCAGTTGTTGATAACCCCTCTAAGGGAAAAAAAATTTTTCTGTGTTATTAAAAATGCCAAAGTACATTGTTAAAAATAAACTCAACACTTAACTAAGACTATACTTGCCTCTTTACGGCCTTTAATAGTTTTCACAGATTTCATGCTCTGAGTTCTTCGAAGGCCTCTCTGAGCAAACATTTCATCCTCTGAATGTGTCCCCTCCATCTCTTCATCTGTTTTATCATCTCCAGGATTTTTTTCCAGTGGAGTTTTGTAACCTTTAAAAAAACAGTTTTATAAAAGTGTTTAATAAGAAGTAGCTGTAACTTTTAGATTTCTGAGAAAGCCATGCGTTTCATCTTTAACACACATCCTTTATTCTTTTATACGATATGGTCAGTCTGCCAGCTGTTTCAAAACAGCGAAACATCTAGTCTGCCACGAGCTTGTTACTTACAACTCTGCCACTTGTACGTAACAAGCCACTTCATTCCATAGGTATGTAATGCAGCAGTTCCTCAATTGTCAAAAATTAAACTGTCAGTCTGCTACCATCTCCTGCTTTACACTGAACTGCAAAAACCTCAATGGTCATCTTGAGAAGTACTTAAGGTTTTTGGCCACAATCCCCATGGGAGGCGGGGTTAGACTAGATGATCTTTACAGGTCCCTTCCAACCCAAACCATTCTATGATTCTGTGATTCACAGGATCTTTCTTCATACTTGCATACCTCTCTTCGTATTTAATACCAAAATTCCTTTCAGATCGATACATCAAAGTACTGTTAAGGGTTGTTTAAATCCTACAAAAATAGCACCAAGATTATTACCAAAGATTCTCACTAGAGGGCGCAAACTGCTTTAAAATACGTACTGAAGAGCTCCTTAGGGTCCAAAAGCCCTGAATCCCCACCATAGACTTATCATAAAGCCCCCGAATGTAGTCTGGTTCTTCCCTCCCACCAAGCCCTTCTTTTATACGGCCGTTCCAGAACCTAGAAGCTGTAACACTCGGACACCTTTTAGACTCCAAACCCAACTTTATTCATGAACAATGTATGTTTCATCTTAAGCCAATATTTTATTTAGGCTTAATTAAATTCTTTTCCTTTGGTCATTTCATTTTTTTCCCTGAAATTAGAATCACACTCACCTACTCCACAGCTACTTAAGGCAGACTTGCCTCTTCTGCCATTCTAGCGGTAACATGTCTCTGCCTCCAATACAGTTTCAATTCATCTTTTTCAGTATGGAAGATTTGAATCGCATCTGTTACTCATATAGTTTCTGATGAGGGATGTTTGCAGTGACACCAATACTTCCTTATCCCTAACACCTCTTCTGATGCATCAAAGCCATATCTGCCTTTTTCACAGCAAGCATACTGGCAGCTCAGTCATCCTATGATCAATGTCCTTCTACAGTTAGGTCTTCTCAACTCATTTGTACAGGAACTCCCAGCTCAGATCACAAAAAACAACATTCTGCTAAGTGCAATGAAATATTGCTACGTAGCGTTCCTAACCCTATCCATGGTTTGTTCTTTTTTTAAATCTCTAATGCTGAAGAAACTTCAAAGAAAACAGAAAAGGTGTACACTAGATTTGGGTCCAGGAGTAGAAACAATTAAACTAACTCTAAGAAAGCATTTTGACATATGAGACTGAATCTCACCATCAATGGTTATTTACACACTATAAACTGCACCTAAGTAATTTTATTTTAAATGGAATTTTGAGCATTTTCAAGCTATTTCAGATAGATAACTAATGCTCTCTTACTGAGCAACAGCCCCTGCACAACAGCTACAGTGACATCATCCCTAATGCAACTCTTGATGAATTAATAGGCTTTCTCTCTGGCCAGCACCCCCTGTCTTTCTGCTGACCTTCACAGGATAGCTTCTGGGCTCAATTAGCAATTCAGCTTAGGGCCATTCAGGTGGCCATTATTCCTCAGAAACACCACAGGCTACCACACAATTCCTGGAATTCCTTGTGCTTCACAAGTGCCACCCCTCCCGAAATGGAGGGATGAGAAGAAATGACAGGCTTCAGTGAAAATAAAAGAAACAGACCAGAGCTATTTCTTTTGTTGGAAATACGAACCAGTTTACATTGTAGCCTAACCATTTTAAAAGGTGCAATTGACAGCCTTCCACTGAAACCTTCCTTCAAGCATCATAGGCTCAAGAGCAAAGTGATGACAATAATTAATATTATATATAGTAATAAAATAATAAGACTAATAATAAGACATCTCTGCAAAAACATATCTTGGTCACTGCACACCATCTTTTGAGTGTTGATGTGCATCAGTCTTATGACAACTTATTGCCTTCATTATTCCTACCACCACAAGCAATTTTACATTTTGAACTATCTACTGAATTCATTTCCATTAATTTCCTCTTCCTATTTATTGAGCTTCCATAAATTTTCATGTTTAACTTTTTGTACATTTGTCACAGAAACACCACTCAATCACGGGTTTTTTTACTTCCAATTAAGCTTTACTTTGGCAAGGAATTCTCGTTGCTAATTGGCAAATATAGGAGTAATTGAGTACAGTATGACTATACTGTTAGTGGCTGTGAGAAGGAAATAATTCAGGGAGCATTTCTCAACTGTCATAATATGTCTTGCTCGACTCAACTCTGTTCAAGTCCACTGGAATTCTTTGAGGCCTTTTCCATTTTGAAATGGGGTAAAAGTATTTCTGCTTTCCCACTTTTGTCTTTGGTGAATTGTTCTTTTAGCTAGGAAAAAAAAAGATAGATACTTACCTGAAGATTCACTTGCAGAGGCTCTGGCTTTCTTTTTTGCTTCTGGTAATGTCTGATAGGGTCTCTGTCCTACTGGCTCATCTCCTTGTATAGTAGTCAAATCATGCATACTGAAACTTCTCAGTTTCTCAGTTATCGCACCTTGACTCTGAAATATAACACCAGTATCTTTGAAAACAAAGCAGAGGTTTAACTTTGCTGCTCAAGTTGGGTTAAGATGTTTAAGCCCATGCTTCCTTGCTGCACTACAGAAATTTATTGAACATAAGCATGCGGTAGATTTACATTTGCTTTAAGTATTGCTTTTACCCAAGCTTAACTATATATTGCTCCTAGACAAAAAAGTTACAGGTAAGCTAGCAGTTTCGTTACAGATGTCTCATTTCACTCCTTCAATCTGAGCAAATAAAGGATTTTGGGTGAGGGGAAGTCTTTAAAAGAAAAAAAACATCAGAAATGCTCAATTCACTTCAAACATGATATTTCTATATCAGTGCTAGGTAGCGTGACAGTGGGTTTAACACTCCCATTTTAAAAAGTGTGGTTGAAGATAAATAAAGATTTCCGCTATTTTATATTTTACCCTCTACAGATTTGAATATGCATAAGAAAGGAAAAAAGTGTTAAAAATACACTCCGTAACATGAACTCAAGTAACCGAGAAACTGGCAGCACTACAAAAGCTCTAGTTGACAGAAACTTGAAACCACGAATCAAAGAGGTCCTGCCCGGACTACAGGCTAGCAGGTTCTCTTACTAACGTAGCTTTACTGACAATACCAAGCCAAAATCTAACGCTACATATAAGGATAGTTGATCACATTTGAACATTAGTATTCCTTCTCTGATTGTCTTTACATCTTTTCTACATGGGACATATAGAAAGTTCCCCTTTGGAAAGAAGGGTCATCAAGCAGCTCTTTCATCTTACACCAGATGATGTTATTATTAAAGCATTGAAGCTTAATTTATTGTGTAAGCAACTAAAAGGACAAGCACATTACTCACTGTCACATTAAAATAACATTTAATTCCTCCCTCTCTGGCATATAAGGCAAAAAAATAACTGTTTCAGAGGAAGGTTGACAGGCCTGTGCATAAATCCCACTTTGAGCAAGGGTTCAAGATTTTCTTTCATTCTTACAAATGAAGCTTTTAAGTAAAATTCCTCATTTGAGCATTATGTTAGCTAGCAGTAGCATAAATCTGGGTACAATTCCACACACCTTTCTCTGCAACAGCACCAGCGTAAGGCCGTTTTTGCACCACTGGCCACAGCCATTTGTTCCCACTCTCATGGCAACAACTGTTTGCAGATGGTAGACCAGCACACTAAATTATTCCGTGTTAAAAATAGCCATGTAAAGCGAAGAGACAGTAGAGTGATGTTCCTTAAGCTTGCATGGCTACCAAAGGGGGGGGGGGGGGGGGGGGGNCAATATTCATTTTCTAATGACTAGTCATTAGTACAGCATATAAAGCTAAGATAGCGCACTACACAGGCAAGAAGAACCTATTGTAATTCTTACACCACCATTCATAAATTGCCACTAAACAATAACAAAGGGGTTTCCTATGAGAGAAGTAGAAGCCTTTACTTTTCTAGTTCTTCCTACATACATGTAGGAGGACTGACAGTTCTCAAGACCACAACTACAGCTTGCCTTTGAGTTAAAATGCACTACTGACACTGAACGGTCTGTGTATAAACTATTGTAGAAATTCTGAAATTAATTTTGTCCCCTAAAATGGCTTAAGGCAGGTGTGTCCTGCCTTAAGGGAGGAATCCTGCCCTTCCACTACTCCAGTTCTTGCTTTGAAAAGCATTCGCACAGTAAACCAAACCAGGAACCAGCCATGCCTGAGAACTAAGTCAGCCGCTAGGACACTAGAGAAAAGGACTGGAGAGACAGAACTGCTTCTTTTGACAACAAGTAACAGCCTACAGTATCTGCTATAACACGTAAGACTGTCGATCAGTCTGCATCCACTGCTTGAAGAGATGCAACTGGACTCAGGTCTCCATCACTGAACACTGATGAATGCATAAAATAGACCCCGTTGATTCTCAGCAGAACCCATATAAGTTCAACACAACTCCACTCACTAAGTGTAAACAGAATCTACTATAAAATAGTGACAGAAGATGGATTTGGCCAGAAACAAAAGTATAGAAACACACACTTGCATAACAGTTGCACAGCAAGTTCATTCATGATGTGATGTACTACAAAAAGACATTTGCAAATTGTACAAGATAACGTAATTAAGATTGTAATAACTAACATGCTAAGAAGAATTCACATTACAAGCTTGTATTTCCTATTCCGCTGTAGATATAGAGGACTAGATCCAAGCTGGGAACGTTCAGCCTTATTTTTCAGTGCAGCTTTTGGATACAGAATTTTGTTTTTCAAAGGGGAAAAAAGTCAAACTACGTTTTCATAAAATAACATTGTGCCCTTAACCAAACCGCAAGCTCGATGAGGCTAGAGCTCCTGTGGAGTACTGCCTCCTTCAGTGGGGACATAACGATTCACACAGTGCGCCCTTCGTTCCAAAAGTACTTGCCAAGATGGAAAGTTTCACTCAAGTTACACACAGCAAATATTATTAAGAAGTTTGAAAGGATACATATACAAATAAGAGATGCAGCACACATGCCTGAGAGTCACAGTAGGAATGGGGGCGGCACAACCCCTGCTGTACTGCACAGTCATGGTCACACATTATACTAATCCTATGCCAGTACTCCCTACAGTCCCCCCAGTCTCCTGCCTGAATGCAGTCTCCATCCCACCCCTAGGAAGATCCAGTCTAGCCAAATCAAGATTGATTTCTACTTCACACCACTGCATAGACTAATTGGAGGACAAATTTCAAGGTGTTTTTTGTGGGGTTTTTTAATTATAAAAAACAAAAGTCAAAACACATCACCGTGCTCATACAGCACTTAAGATTTAGGAAGATTCTTCCACCCTCCATGCCCAAAAGAAGCAAATAATTGCTTTCTGCTGAAACAAAGCATTCCACGAGGATCTGGATTACTATCAGGTCAGAATGAAAGTCTGGCTGAAAACTATTAAATACCCTCTACGGCAGGAAATGTGAGATTAAATACCCTCTACGGCAGGAAATGTGACAGCAACATTCACATTTAGGATATTAATGCATTAAGAGCTTTGATATCTTGTTTGAAAGTTCAGAGAGTTACTAGCCACAGCATGAAAGCAAGATATTTGCCTGCAAAACAGAAGGGAGAGCAATTCAGTTGCAGGTAGAACTGAAGGGGGATCTCCTGCTTCCACACTCATGCCACGGGTACGGCAGCAGCCATCACTTCTCCCCAGCCAAACACACAGCCCCAGGATGCTGCTCACGAGAAGGTGGCAGAGCAGTTGCCACACCTGCACTGGCGTCCCATTATTTCAACAGCTCCTATCAGTAAAGAAGAAATAGTGGGCTGCATCCAGCCTACAGACTGCTAGCTAACCTATACCACAAAAGATTGAGACACACACATCTACAGTTATAATGCAGGCAAAAAAGCAGAGAACAACTCAAATTTCTATATAAATGAACACTGAAGAGGGATGAACTGTAAAGTTTGTGTTCTCAAACAAAATGCAAGTCTTGAGGAAGACTGCTTATTTATTCAATAGTATTTCCTAAAACATTTTAAACGCTTTTCAGAGACCACAGTCATTACCAGTAATCAACCTGAACCACTAATTTAAGTTGTAATGGGTTTCTAAATCTACTTTTTGATAAATATAGCCTACTGAAGGGACTCCTCTTGAGACTGCTCAGACTCTAGTAAGCTGTTAGTATGCCGTCTCATCAGCTGATCCTCATCTATGAAATGTCCTTCTCTATTTTGTTCTTGAGCATGTATTTTTATAATCTATATACTTAACCAAGAGAAGTTGCTGTAAACAGACACCACACAGTGGTACGTTTTTTTTTTTTGTTTGTTTAAATTGGACTTGCACCCCCTCAGTGGTCAGGATCACTGAACAAAGCTGCCTTCCTTCATTGGACAAGCTCTCAGTGGAGCTGCTTGGAGCTTTGTGGCCACAAGGCTGCAATGTACAGCACCCACATTCCCAGCTGTTCTCTCCCTGATCCGATCTGGGCTGACGAGGGAATGACTTCTGTTCCCTCTCAACCTGGAGAGGGACTGCTGTCCTGTGAATGACCTCTGCAGCATGCCAGGCAGTCCCAGCAGGGAGGAGGGATGAAAGCAATATTGCTGGTGAGCTGAGCTGCTCATAGTGATATTGGCTGCATGCCACAGCTGGCTGCAAGATACCTCCTTCCTCTGCCATGCCCTGAGTGGGAAGAAGGGGAAGTCTGAGCAAGGCCATTAGAATAATATTCCATCAGCAAAGAGGCAGCAGATTCAGGATTACTAAAAGACATGCAGAAACACAGCCCTCAAAATGTTGTGGGTTTTTTTTTTACCAAATACTACTTCACAAATGAACAATACTTGTGTTACCTCAAAGAAGGACAATGCATTTCACAGCTTAATTAGCAGCCATGCCACACGGGGCAATACAGAAACCAGTTTTCGCTAGTAGCTTGAGAAGTCAGAATTTGTGTGTTAGCAAAAATTGGAATGTACAGGTAACTGGTGTCTCAGAAGATCTAGAAAACAGATGCATCAAAATACAAGACATAATCGGTGGAACTTAGTGTTGTGGACATAATTTCCACAAATCCATATACTATTGAGCTTGAAAGACCTCCAGCAACTTTCCTATCATTAAAGGCATCTTGTTGCTGATTTTTTTCATATTACGAAGATAATTTTTTATTAGTCACCTGTAAAAGTCAGCCTAGACCATATTTTATCTCTAAGTCTCCTGAAATCAGGATTTTACAAAGTTTTGTTTTCTTAAATTAACATGACAGTAACACAATTTATTTTTCTAATTTCTACTATTTAGCAAGTTTTGAAACACTAAATTTTATATGAACAGTGGCTAACTAGTACCACCTAAAAATACCACTATAGGAATGTAAGCTATAAGCCATGACTCCTGCCAATTACATTCTAACTTAACTACAGTGGAGCAGGTTTAAATCTATGTCAAATTTCAGTAGACTGGCCTGGCTGGCTGGCTGCTCCAGCCACCCCTACACAGCCAACTAGCCTTTTAATACTAATCCCATATTCCTTTGACAGCCCTTGGAGAAAAACGCTCTTTCCCACACTTGATCTTGAAAATATTCCAGAGTTTCCAAGCAATTTTACCACCTTCCTCAAGTCAACATAAGCAGACATCACAGCATCTTTTGCTTGGACACTTTAGTGAACAGAAGCTTTCTTTGGACCTCCTCTTGTGTTTAACCTCCCACATTCTCTACTGCTAATTTGAGATCTGATACGTCAGAATAAGCATGCCTGTTCCTTCAAAAACTTTAAAAAAAATAATTTAAAATAAAGTGATGAAAGCATGTCTCCTTCCCATCAAAACTGATCCCACTAATAGGATTCCATTGCTGAAATCCTATAGCATGCTCCACCAGCTCATGCTGAAGGGATAATCTTTTCACCTGCTGGAGGCAGCAGTCAACTCTTGAAAAACAGGGAACAAAATCAAGAACACATGCATTGTCTCCATTTGCATGCATGGAGCAGTCACGCTCAGCTTTTTGGAATGACAAACTGAAGAGAGGTTTAACATGCCAAAATAAAGATTTTCAGACTCTCTTTCATACTGTTTAAAAATCATGTCTATTTTAGGTCTTTGGTATTGTCGTGGTTGTTTTGCCCAAGCATCTCATCTGCACTGAACTAATTCTGTACAAATATTCATGAGCATGTTTAACAAGCTTTAACAAATAGAGCAGGCATCTTGCCAGTCACAGCTGAATAGCAATGAAATCTTAACACAGACATTTAGGAAAAAGTTATTCATTATTTCAGAAGGAAGTGGGAGGAGATATTTGTGTTATTCATTTTACAATATTTCTGTAACACCATAAGGATTAACAAGGAAATATCCAACCTTAGCCAGACAGCCAGACATAAGGAAAACACACAGAGCATAAATATCATTACAGGTGCACATTGTAATAAATTATGATTTGCTGTTTGGCAAAGAATTTGCTTTTTAGCATTTAGCATAGTTCTTAAAATTTTTCCCAGTAGAGTACTTTGAGATTTTGTTTGTTGGTTAGGGTGGGGGGTTTTTTGTTTTTTGTTTGTTTGTTTGTTTGTTGGGGGGGGTTGTTTTTTTAAATAACCTGTTTTCACTCTGGATACTTTCATTCCTTTAGAGGTATACTCTATATCATTCTAAATTATTTCATGCCTCAAGGCAATACTAAGAATTTAAATAACAAAAAGAGAACCAGTGATCAAACTGAATCACTTTCTCAGTATTTTAGGCTTATTATGTCCGTATTTTAAAATAAATTTTTTTTTTTTTTACACTACCACCCACATATATCTTTAAAAAGAGAGGAAATGAACAAACATGAGATGCATGACTATTTTTCCAAACCTTTTTGAGACAGTATTTGAAAATGCAGTTTTTAGAAATGTCTTTGATTTATAAAGCAAGAAGTTCACATACAAGCACAGAAATTTAAGTTAAATGCTAGCTGTACCTACTTAACTTTGACAGCCAGGGATCTCTACAATGCTTTCTGTTATCTACGAACAGTGCCCAGGTTTTCAGTCCTGTTACTATGAACACAGCAGTTTCATTTACTCCCAAGAAGAAATTAATCCTGATCGCATTAGAACTATCATTTAGCTCGGACACACACATCTTTCCACACTTTTTTTGTGTTTTGGTTTAAATGACTATTAAGTAGGATACATATTGCCTAAAGTTATACTCCTTCTGGTGGGCCACAAGTTGCTTAAAATCTTATTTATAAGCTTGTATTTTATTTTCCTAGACCTAGAACCCTCTGAAATTCAACTGAAGGTTATGAGTTTTGTAGGAACATAAATTGGGAGCAACCACAGGTTACTTCATGATTTAATGGAAATTACATGACAAAGCAAGAGTATGCTAAACAGCGATATGCAAGCTTATGCTTAGTGTATTAATTTAATAATTCAATCAACAAGTTGCAAACAAGTTAATTGTGTCAAGATAACTTTTATCTGTGGTAGTAATCTTTCATGCCTTATTTCACATGTGGAGTTACCTCAAGTTGATTGGAGAAAAACAGGAGAAAAGCCAGAAATCCTTTAAATAGTTTGTTTACCAACAAGAAAGCAGAACAGAGACAGAAAAGAAACAATGGTCATCTTTACCAAAAGCCTGCATAGAAGACTGCATGGTATCTTTTGAATTACAGTAAACTGTTCCCCATCATCCAAGAAATAACTACAAGCCATCTTAAACAAACAAACATAGCATGAGGAGGACTAGAGTGCTGCAACCCTTAAATTGTGTTCCAGGTTTTCAATACATTTGCAGAATTAATCTTTTTATTTAGGAATGGCAAATCCTCAGTACAATTACACTGTTCTATAAGTATACCAAGGACAAAAGCAATTAATGCAAGCAGAAAGTTACCTTTACAGCTGCTGTCACTGCAGCAGTTGCTGCCAAATTCAACCCTTGTCTTCCAAAATTCACCATGGTCTCATAGCCTCTTTCTTTGGCCTGTACGATGTATTCGTCAATCTCCTAAAAGCAAAACATACTTAAATTTTAGAGGGCTGTATGTAAGCTAGTCACATTGCCCCACAGTATTATTTTTCCATCAATAAAGGAAGACAGAAGAAATCTTTACAAAAATACTTAATGGGACAATTACTCTTGCTTTTGTATACTGATATTTCATTCAGTTATACTCTCATTTAAAAAAGGATTATGTCTGGTCAAACAAGAACATAAAATAGATCACTTTTATCCAGCTCTGGAACATTGCAGCTACATAGCAAGTTCCTTACAGAGAGTAAGCTTAGCTTGTCAGACAAAAGCTGTTCAAGAAATAACATGCTTAAGATGAAATCAGAGAGCTCCTTAGAAAGATACAGTCAGCTCACAAAGAACTTCTGAAGCCAGAGCTTTGACAGAGTTAAGTACCAAGGACAATACAGTCATGACATTTATCCCCACCTGTGGTAAATGCCTGGAGTTGGAGATAAAGGCTTCACAGTAGCAGACTACGGGAAAAATCCCTTTAGCTTACGAAGTTGCAAACTGTTTATAGGTCAACCTTCAGAAGGTCAAGATGACCTTACTGTTCATAGCAGTAGCAATCATGTCAACTACCTATTTTGCCTAATAAAGGCCAAGGCCAGAACTGACCTTTATGAATGCTATTTTCTGTACTGTGAGATTTTTTCAGTGGTAGTCTTCACACCTTTGCTAATCACTCTTTCCACACATCCAAATGGAATACTGAAAAAGAACTAAGCAGATCTGTGGCCCTGTCATACTTTGGCTAAAGCTAAATATCCCTTAGCTATGTTCTGTTCGGGTATTTTCTGTTGCAGACTGGTCGCCCCTTAAACCTAGTAGAATGTCTCTCCTCTTATCCTGTCAGTTTGCACACCAGAAGAGTCATCAACGTCATTCATCCTGAGAAGTTTTATTACTAGGTTACGCTAGAAAAAATGGTAACATGAAGAGCTGTTGCTAAAACTGCATTCATGCTTCTGCACAGAGAGTACTGCACATGTTCTTCCAGTAGAAAGTCAAACTGCATCACTTCCACTCAACTGGGCTCCCCAAAGTGCACCAAGTAGACTGGAGAACACCAGGCTATCTCATGTTAACAGGAAGTAGCACATTGTCTGCTCGTGTAAGTTAAACAGAAGCACGTACATGGACAGTCATATGCACTTGCCTCTTCTAGTCCAAGTTTATGCTGCCTGGCAAACCAGTAACACANGCCTCTTCTAGTCCAAGTTTATGCTGCCTGGCAAACCAGTAACACACTGATCTGCTTTTATCACATCAACAGTTAGTATTTCAGCACATGGTATTTCCATATCGCGCATTAAAAATATGAGACGTTCTTTCTTACCCTTTCTTTAGAAGAAAGAAGCGGGTGAAGAAATTTTCTGTAGATTAAACTTGCCCCTCTAGTATATGGGGAAAGAAGCCAAATAACAAAAGCTATCTTCAGTTCATAGTACAGTGGAAACCTACAGACAAGTTAAAGGTTGCATGAAATCAACAACTGCAGTA
>WAAD01042722.1:0-14154 GCA_013389945.1 Fregata magnificens
AAAATTAACTCTATCCCAGCCAAAACCAGAACAAGCAGTCATAGGAGTGGTCCAAAAACGAAAAAGTACATTCCCTTGTAGTATCTTATCCCTCATGAATCATTAAGCATTCCCTGAGAAAATTAAGGGCAGAACATGTTACTGTGCAAGATGCTCACAGACAGCAGACTGCAAGCAGGTGCAGACAACACCTGCAGATGAGGTTTTATTTTTCCAAGGTACTCTGAGAACTTCCATTTAACTATATACCATAGTAACAGTTCCCCAAAAGAAAGGCTTTGTACACTTGTTACTGGAGCTGAAATCACCCATGACCAAAGCAGCAATTCAGAAGTAAAGTCCTTGCAGCAAAAGTGTACTACTTACAAAAGTCAGCATTTTACAGCTACTTTAAGGGGTAATGGACCTCCTAAACCCAAAAATAAACTCCTAAACTCATACTTAAGCTGTAAAGTTTTCTAGAGGAATGAGTATCAGCACATACCTGGTGAAATCATCTCCAAGTAGCAAAGCACAGAAGTCCACAGATGGAGTAGAGGCAACCCCTCCATTATCTATGTTCTAGTAGAAAGCTGCTATCCCTTTAACAGACCAGCCAGAGAGAGGCAGAGTTGTGTGGAGCTGATTCTGAATTGGGAACATACAAGTGAGAAGGCTGCAAGGATCATATCAATCTCAGGGAAATGTAGGACTTCCACAGTCAGCATGGACTGGAATGACAGACAGTTTTCTTGCAGCATGAACATTTCTGAAGTACAGAGCCACTACTCCTCATTCCTCTAGTCCACCAAAAAGCAAAACTTGGTTTTGGGAAGAACTTAATGTCTGAGCAAAAGATACTGGACCTCTTTTCTGTTTTCCCAAAGTACAGTAGAATGAAGGGATTAACAAGAAGATGAAGAATAGGAGCATCCTAGGGTCTGGTTCCCAGTCCTACAGCCCATTCTCAGATGCAGGAAGCAGAAGCCTCCTGCAGAGATATATAAGGAGCTGTATGCTGCCAGCAGCTTTCAGCGATTTTATAAATGAGAGGAAAACAAGAATTTAGCAGTAGCTGGAAATGGATTTTTTTTTTTTTCCTGACCACAGTCATGTAATCTGTAGGATGGGCAATTCATGCTACCTGCATTTAGAGCCAACACCATTTCATCAAAGAGAGTTTGAAAAGAAAGCAAACCTTTCGGGATCAATTTTTTTTCCCCACTCAGTTTGATATAAACAGCAACAAAGTACTCACTAATGATTTTACCTAGAGACAGCGCAGCACACTGAATATACAGCAGCTTCTACTGCATAATAAACTGGAAAAAGACACAACACTTCAATACAATAAAATCAGGAGCGGAATCACTTCCAAACAGCTGTAATAGGACAGAAAAGGGAGAAGCTGCTAAGAGGGATTAATTAGTATTAGCAACCTTAGTGCTGAGTAACTGGGAATATCTTGAAAACATTAAGTGAAGATGTTGAACTATATCACGTCTCAGGTCACGTACAAGGATAAATGAATTTAATAATTCAGAATATATTTGCCCCAGTTTGGTGATGGTTTCACATCCACGGATACAAGTCTCAGGGGGATCTGAGAGTTTTGCTTGGTAGTTCTAATCAATGGCTGGGAAACTTCTCAGATGTCGTCTGCTCAGTGATTAAAGGATCAACAGAGCAGGGCAGCAGCTTTCAACTTCTAAAGAGTTCTGAATTTGTGTTTGTACATGCTGAGCTTTTAGGGGTGTCCAAGCAGGAGATAATTTGAATAGGATTTTCAAAGGCACTCAGAACATACCTAGCCTCTTTCCATATCATAAAGTAAATGAAAAACACACATTTCCTGAAATTAAATCTTGATTCTCCAATAAGCCCAACAAGAGAACAGACCTCTTCAGTGATGCGTGGTTCATGGAGGGGTCAGGGCTTAGTGAGTAAAGCCTGAAGCCCAAGGAGTTCTGAGAAAGTTTTATCATTATCTGCAGGGCCTAGAGATGAGAAACAGGAGTGCGAGAATTTCACCATCAATCTCAGCCACTAAGTACTACATAAATCAATTTCCTGAATGCTCAAACTTGCAAATAGTCTTAAATTAATGAGTGACTGGATTAGATACTGGATTATCAAGTATTTGAAATCCAGTTTTGAAAGAAAGATTTATCCTGTGTTTGAAATGCACCTCGAGTGAGTCACCACTGTTTTGTTGAAACCATAATAATAATGCCCATAATTACTTGATATAGCTTAATTTTCTATATGGCTTGCATGCTTTTCAACACAGGAACTGCCAGAATACATTAAGCCTGTTCTGCACTCATCAAGTGTCCTGAACCTGGCTACAGCAGTGCAGGCTGCTTCGTAGGTAAAGCACAGAAACAACATGATTGACAGCATAGAATAATCCATTTATGGGGGATGCATCTCTGCAGCGCTTTCCACTAGCCTACTTCCCAAAGCTTCTCCCCTCTACAGTTATGAAAATTCATACAGATAGTAATTTTCTCATTATCCATAAAGCTACCTCAGCTTTACTGCCCACAGTGCCTAGCACGTTAGCAGTCCACCTGCAAACGCACACTCCCCATTTCCACCATACCTGCCCAATTTCAAAGATCTCAATCTTCTGTTCTGTTTTCTTTCTAGACCTGTGATTTTTGCCTGACAGGCAGACTTGAATTTTATTTTCTATTTTAAATGTAAAGCTAATTAGGCAGTGGCAGCTCAAACCAATCAGCTGGCATCTCTTTGGCTAAGTATGTTAACTATGAAGCTCTCCTCCTATTCTTAAGCTCTGTCAACCCTTTACACCATCGTAAGAGCTTGATGCTACCTGGGAATCCTTCTAAGTCTACTTTCGCATGCTAAATTAAGGTAGAAGGTTTCTACCCAGGCTTTCAAATTACTTTAATGTTTATTACTTTATCAGCTCTTGTTTCTGTCACTGTTATTCGGCCATTCTCTGGAAAAGTTCACTGAACTTCTTTCAGAGCCATGTTTCTGTTGGAGGCAAACACAGACAGGTACCTGGAAGCAGTAAGCCTGCTTCAGTGCTAATGCTCTCCTTGCCAGTTTGGGGTGATTACAGCTAGCAGGCAAAGCATCTGAGATACTAGAGGAGAGGACAGGCACAGCCCCATGGGTGATGGGACCAGCAGGCACCTCAGGCAGTGCCACCCTCCTTCCCCTGGCATATCGGGCAAGATCTTGTGGCAAGAAGGTTGAACATACAGGCTCACAAGGTGGGCCACACACCACATCTGGTAGCACCTCTCTGCCTTCAGGGGAGATAGGGAGATACCACATCACTGCACTGTGCAGAGCAATGTGGGTTGTCAGCATTACAGCAAATAAAGGCAGTGATGTGGAGCACAGAGAGAAGAAATAAAACCCTTTTACCCTATCCTGTAATTCCATATGTGGCAGAGTACAAGACTGATGGTTGAAGTTTGAGAGTTTAGACTAGGAATACAGTACCGACCAATGGTGTCAGGGCACAACTATGTGAACAGCTTGCCTAGGTATCTAGCAGATTCTCTAGCACATTAGCTTCTTCCACAAAAACACGTCTTCAGCAAAAAAAGAACTAATTTCTGATCAGATTAGAAACAATGGTGAGCTTTTATGGTTGTCATTATTACCATATTTTACATAATGCTAGAGTAACTGGTTCCTCATGGTCTAAAAACACAGACATCCATGAAACTGGAAAGCTAAAAACTAATGCAAAGCAATGCCAAAATGCACATTATTCCAGACTGAGCCTTACTGGTAGTAGTCACCTACTTGCAAGACTGTAAGGCCTGCAGACTTGCTGCACCTCCATTCTGCCTGCTTGTGCAAGGACCCTGTGGGATCCCAGGTGGCCACTCAGCCAGGCTCCCAGCTTGCTGCAGCCCTGACTCCCTGCGTAGCCCCAGCAATGGAAGATCCGCACTTCCAGCCCTTCTGGGCCAGGAGTGTACATATGCATGCACACATTTTCCCCAGTAATAGGAAGGGGATAGTTTAAGCTTCCTTAAAAAAACAGGTAGGGGACATACTTCTGAAGAGGCAAAAGCCACAACCAGATACTGTGTGGATACTTCTGGTGAAAATGTTTTAAAAGTGCAGACTGGTGGTTCCCAGATCTGCATCATTCCTGCATGATTAAAGAAATGCATCACTGAGCTTGTGTACTATTTGTTTAACACTGGATCCACAGCACAGGAGTTGGACTCGTAGTTTGAGGAGAGAAGAAAAATAATAATTTTGTAAGCTGAAGTCATGCCAGCCTTCCAAAGCTGTTAAGCACTGTAGATCTCCAAAGTAGTGTTTTTGGCACCAATGCAAATAAATGTAAACTGAGTAAAGACTATATTAAAACATCATGATGAAATTTAAACACCAGTAAATAACGTTTTCACTCAACGGGAATTTAATTTAAGAGATACAGTTTTAAATTACCAACTACCATAGCATTTGCAACCAGACAAAGAAGATAATTCATGGGCATTTTTCTTCACAGGCCCTGATATATTTGTAAGTATAAATACAAAAAAAATATTGACATTTTGCTATTACAGAGAACCTGCTATCACCATGTAATAGTCAAAATAATACACAAAACACATGATAGTGTGGAGTGTTATCTTTAGCAACATCAGTTGAGAATGAGCCACAAAAGCCAGAAGTTATAGACATAATCTACACAACTGTAATAAACCCTTCCTACTGCACTGTACAGTTGCATATTCTTTATAGACCACGTATTGTGGAAGATGATTTTTTAATCAGAATAAGAGGTTTGGACCCTTCCACCTGCAAAGCAGTGTGCTCTCATAGCAAATTTCTATTCAGGTAGTTCATATGTGGCTTAAAGAATAAAATTTTACTAGGAAAAAACATCCCAAAACAACAGATGGGGCCTGAGACTTCGCACTGCCTTGACCTCACTGCCCTTCTCCCACTGTACTAGCACGGTGACTTGAAATATGCCTCCAATGGACTTGAGTCACTGATGACACTTCCTCCATACCCACCACACAATGCTTTGAGTCGTATCTCTGCCCGTTGACAGGGACTTTGCACACATGCAGATGGAACAGGCCAGTTCTCCGTCTATCTCCAAGCTGCCATCAGTCATGGGGCTTCTCTAGAGGAGTGAGGACAGAGGAAGACAGGCTACAGTGGTTCCCAAATGCTTGGGGTCCTGGATGCAGATGCCTAGAGCTGGAAACATTGGGTCAGCCCCCTCGCAGCACTTACTATGCTTCAGCTCAATTTGCTTCGATTTCAAACCAGACCTTCTGCACTAGAGACACTCCCATTGCTAAAGCAAGTCAATCCTCCACATTTTTCACTAGTAAAATCTTCGGCCCTTGTGTGGCCGGCTTTCGCTATGTAGTCTGCCCCCCACAAGACCAGCACTAACAATGCTCTCTGCAATACAGGCAGGCGTGGCTGTCTTAAACCCTTAAGAGAGCTTTACAGGTTTTTAGAGTTTTGTGTGTCACAGATTTCCTTTCCCCCATCACATTAATAACGCGCTCATTGCTATTCTTTTCCTGTTTTATCTGAATATGATAACTTCTTCAAGCTGAAAGCTACTCCTGTAATCGCAATATTTCATCCACACTCACCTTGTAATGTCTCATTTGCACTAATGTAGAAATGTGGCAACGTGTTGCCTAGTGACCAGAAGCATTCCCCTCCACCCTTTTCTCCCACAAGCAAAGCTTTTGCCATGGCAAATAAGCAAGTATTTTAATGTTGTGGAATTAAGTTTTATTAGATGTCAGCTTCCTAATAACATTGGAGAGATGTTATCGGAACTCCACACATCTTCTTGCCAAATGGCTTTCTAAGCCTCCTAATGTTTCCATTTATGCAATACAAGCCTATTTTATATGGCATTTTACAGCTCTAGGAAAAACATTTTCCAGTCAAAACACATTCTAATACATGTATTGGGCTTACACAAATACATACAGGAGACAGCCCCACGTCTATCCAAAGGATTTGCTCTCTTTTCTTACTCTAATCCCAAACAGTCACAGTCTGTATTTCACCTGTATCTTAATTGCCCTTCCATTACACAGTTAATACAAATTGCAGGAATTACTGAGTGAAGTTCTTTCATTTGTGATCTGCAGGTGGTGATAGTGGTCCCTTTGGCCTTAAAAATTTGTGTGTCAGATGAAAACAGAGAGAATGCGGGATGATGCAGAGCAGGATGTCAGCTACAGTGCTGCCAACACACAGTTCACATATCTCGGGCCTGGTTCCAGGAATTCACATGGCAGGCTTAAAAAAGAAGAATTTTAAATATTAAAAAGTGATGGGATGTTTGTTTTAGTTGCCTCCTGGTTTTTTTTCATGCTTCACTCATCACTTATTTCTTCCATCAGTAGGTAGGAAGAGGGCAACAGTTAGAAACATGCCATGACATTTTCAAATGAAAGCTGCTAGTCTCACATAAAATTCCAGTTTCTGGAGTCTTTGAGTATGGTGGGTTGAGCCTGGCTGGATGCCGGGTGCCCACCAAAGCCGCTCCATCACTCCCCCTCCTCAGTTGGACAGGGAAGAGAAAATATATCTAAAGGCTCATGGGTCTAGATAAGGACAGGGAGAGATCACTCATCAATTACTGTCACAGGCAAAACAGAATTGACTTGGGGAAATAAGCTTTTATTTCTCATTACCCTACTCTGATTTTATTGGTAATAAAGTAAATCTTAAAACACCTTCCCCCCACTCCTCCCTTCTTCCCAGGCTTAACTTTACTCCCAAATTTTCTCTACCTCTTCCCCGCCCAGTGGCACAGGGGGACGGAGAACAGGAGTTGTAGTCAGTTCATCACACATTGTTTCTGCTGCTCCTTCCTCCTCAGGGGGAGGACTTCTCACACTCTTCCCCTGCTCCAGTGTGGGGTTCCTCCCATGGGAGACAGTCCTCCATGAACTTCTCCACAGACTACAGTTCTTCAGGAACTGCTCCAATGTGGGCCACTTCCATGGGGTGCTGTCTTTCAGGAACAGACCTCTCCAGCATAGGTCCCCCACAGGGTCACAAGTCCTGCCAGAAAACCTGCTCCAGCATGGGCTCCTCTCTCTCCATGGGTCTACAGGTCCTGCCAGGAGCCTGCTCCAGCATGAGCTTCCCACAAGGTCACAGCCTCCTTCAGGCTTCTGCTCTGGCGTGGGGTCCTCCACGGGCTGCAGGTGGGTATCTGCTTCACCGTTAACCTCTATGGGCTGCAGGGGAACAGCCTGTCTCACCATAGTCTTCACCACGGGCTGCAAGGGAATCTCTGCTCCAGCACCTCCTCCCCCTCCTTCTTCACTGACCTTGGTGTCTGCAGTTGTTTCTCTCACATATTCTCACTCCTCTCTTCAGCTGCAGTTGTGCAGTTTTTTCCCCCCACCTCTTAAATATGTTATCACAGAGGCGCTATCACCATCGCTGATTGGTTTGGCCTTGGCCAGCATCAGGTCCGTCTTGGAGCTGGCTGGCATTGGCTCTATCGGACATAGGGGAAGCTTCTATCAGCTTCTCACAGACATCCCACCCCCCGCCTACTAAAACCTTGCCACGCAAACCCAATACATTGAGAAAAACAAAGTACTGCAAAATTCAGTCAATTCACCTGTGGATGACATGGCAGTAAAGTTCAACTGACATCCAGATATAACAACTTTTCTGTGTCACCACACGATACTGCACCATCGCAAACCTTCTCGGAGGGAGATATCATCCCTCACATGACCCTCCACTCTGCCTCCCTTGAAACACTGCATTGACATCTCTGAAGCAACCAATCATCAGCATCCAGAACTTTCATCCATAACAAGCACCAAAAAGAGATGTCAAAAACATCCCCCGGCAACAATGACTCAAGTTCACAAAGTAAATTCTGGCATTTTCCTGCGCTCTCTGGAGCAGATTCAAATACTGACTTAAACACGTCTGCATGAGATATTCTCAGCCAAAATGAGAAGATTAAATGTGCAAAGAATGAAGCAAAAATTCTATAAGAGGACCCAAGAGAAAAACCAGGCCCCTTCACACACCATGTTGTGTAATGTTAAGAGCATTAAAATCCTTGAATGTTGCAGTAGACAAACACTCTGTCTTGTGGAAAAGAAATATCATCTCTCTTGTAAGGAAGCAAGAGAACAGCCTAAACAAAAAGAAAGTGGAAAAAATCCAACCCTTAAGGTTTGGTTATGACATTATATTTACTTCAGCCCTTTCTGAACAGGAGTTTGGTTTAACATTTTAAAAGGCTCTAATTCCCAGTTTCATAAATGACTTTTATTTTTTAATATAACTGGCATAGTTGAGCATATCTGAAAAGTACACAGTTAAGTAGAAACCATATAAATATCATCCAGCTTCCAGCAAGCCTTGCTGCAGTTGGCAAGGGTAACAACCACAGTTCAGCTTGGAACAGCCAAGCGGAAGGACATCAAAGGCACAAGTGAATTAAGTCAGAAATTTCAAAGAGGGGGATGGAGGGCTTCACTGGACATTATTAGACTATAAGCAAAAAGGAAGGACCTTCAGACAGCCTGGAGGACTACAGATAGTTCAAGTACGCAGGAAGAAACACCGAGTGATGTGCCTTAGGCTGTGAGCAAGAAAGCTTTCCTGCTGTTAGATTTCATTCTTGCTAAGGGAATTTGGAATTTTTCCAGCCCTTTATAAAAGAGCAAGACTCTTCCAGCTAGAGAGAGGATCAGTGATGGAACTGTTGAGCTACATTTCTACCTTCTGAGTTGGCTATAGCAGTGATAGCTAGCATAAAATTTTGCTATGGGTTGCACATTTATGGTCTCAGATTTTATTAAAAAGTAATGGAAAATATTCTTTATAAAGCCTTGCTTGGGTTTTATTTATGAATACCAAGAGGCCAGATTCATAAAGTAAATTAGGGTTTATGGTTCTTCTTGGCTGTAAGCAGCTCCTTATGTCACTAAGTATAAGGGGAGGGAGGAGAAGACATGCTGATGTAACCTATCGAATATGTACCAAGTTTGCTTCTTTCTTGCAGCCTGCTCCCATCTCTCTCCCCATTTTGCCTTCTGTCCTGTCTAGGATCCCTCGGATAGCTGCTTTGAGCGATACAGGTGCTTCCTTTAAAAAGGGCCTGAAACCAGGTCCTGGAGCTCTTATACTGACGAAGGAACACAATTTCATTTCCTACCTGCTCCATGGGGAGCGAAGGCTGGCATCTGAAATGTGGCCAACTCAGTCAGAAAGTCAATGAACGCAGAGAACTTGGCAGACGTTATATGTATGGATATACAACAGAATAATTATCTACCCTGTACCAGAGCTCCACATATACCAGGGATCATGCCTTTATAATTCAGGGCCCAGAGACTACAGCCCAAGAGGCATTTGGTTGGGAAATGGGCATAGGTTGTTACTCTTGAGGGACACAAGCAAGTCCAATTCCATCTGCACTCTACACCACATGCATTAGCTCGCTAGATACAGACTCCTGCATCACCTAAGGCAAACTGGCATTAGCTGCCTCACATCTGTGGAGCTGAAACAGCACCTGTAAAGTGCTCTGTACAAATGCACTGTGGCCTGTAGCAAAGCAGAGAATAGACAGTCTGAGGGCCCTTCTCAGTCTACTATGTTGCTGCTTGTGGGAGCAGGAGTCTTTCCAGCCCTGTTTCCTCCTCCTGAAGCACTTATAACATGATGGGCTGCTTTACCAGTAACGAAACAGAAATAAAGCTCCAAGCTTCTGGCTTTAGGGTTGTGTGTATCCCCACCCCACCCCCAAGTTCTCCCTTACATCCAGCTTCTCCTTTCACTGTGGCCCTGCACAGCCACAGTCTCAAGACCTCTCAACCCACTGTGGACTGTCCCACATTGCTACCTTACCCAAGTGATTTACCTATTTTTAAAATCACCACCACATTCTGCCAGTTCAAAAACCACTAAGTCAATCTCAAAAAGAGAAAAAAAGGAATTACCTGAAAACATAGCAAAGAAATAAAACTTCTGTTTCTGTTTGCCATCCATCATGTTTTTAAGCATATAATTTGCATTATGGATAACAAACCTCTTACAAAGTTCTGGGACTTGGAAGTCAGTCCTTAAATAACCTACATAAAAGTCAGGGGAGAGAGGAGGGAGCCAAAAGCTAAAGACCTACTGAGAGAAACAAAACAGGCTACTGAGAGAACAGAAAGTAGGGAAGACAGAAAAATCAGAGAAAAATAAGAGGTTCCTGAGGAAGTAGGGCCCCTGTTTTACTCCCCACATATGTGGAGAAGCTGTAGTCCTACTGGATCAGTTTTCTTGCCTCCTTTTGAAAAACAGGCAGGCTAGCTAGTGTGGGTGTGAAAAAGAAATACAATATTGTTCTCCAAAGCCCAAGCGCCACCACAGCAAATCAAATCTTTTCTAGTCAGTAGGACAGCATGTTTGATAAAATACTGTACAAGTCTGGGCAGCACAACCTGGACTGGTATGATAGGAAAAAAATAGGTAAGGGCATGCCATGGGAGTCAAGCTGGGTGGAAGCAAGGGAACTAAAGCATGGACTCTATTTCAGAGCTAAGAAATTATTAAGAAGCTTCTCGAAGGCAGTACTAGATACTCATCACATGCATCATTTAAACATGAAGAGGTAAAAAAGCATGCTAGCTATAGCATAAGGGATATTTGCACGCTTGCAAATGCGGAAGTGCTCTGATTGACAAGGCAGAACAACAAAAAGCCTTGCTTCATTACACCTGTGAGACCAAGAAGGGTAGTCTCTTATCTACTTTTTATTTTCAAGACAGAAGCTACCCAAACACTGCAGATGAGTATGGAAGTATCTTTTTCTGACACTTATTTGGCATCTTCAGTCTCCCAAGATTTTATAGCAAAACAATTAATAAATCCATGTGTTTTCATGAATTTTTACTAGGAGTTTCACAAAACAATTCTGACAACTTTTCAGTTATTCTAACTTGGGGATAATAAGGAAAATATTTTTTCAAAGTTTACTAGATGTCAACATTGTTACGGATTCTCTTTGCACTGCCCAAGTTTCTCATTTATGGTATTGATATGATTTGCATCTTCAACATCTCCTCTCCTTCCCTCTCCCACCCTGAATCTTTGGACAACAGTCTGGTTTGAAATGGTAGATGAACCTTATAACATGGTAAGTTCCTTAAAGAAACAACAATGTATCAAGATTAAAGTTTTGTATGCTTACCTAAGTATATTCAAACATGTTCTAATACCTGTCACAACATGACTGCTCAGCTGTATGACAAACACAATCAGCTTGCTTTCCAGACATATTCTTAACAGAAGGGGAAAAAACTCCCTGAAGATCTCAATCATTAGATAACTATGCTAATATATACATATTACATACATATATAAGCAAAATGCAAGTAGCAAACACCACTTTTTTCCATACCTTCTATTTCCTCCTCCCTCATTTTTAAATTCTATTTTCAGTGGTAGTCTTAGAAACTCAGACACCAAGCTCATCCTGTAAGAGCTGACTAATCAAATAAGAAAAAAAACACATTAAAAGATGAGCAAACAATTGATATTTGTTTTCCTGGAAACCACAATAAAATAACCCAGAACAAACACCACACATACTGCAGGTAAACCTTCAGTCATCTTTTGTTTTTATAGACAAGTGAAAAGAATGTAAATCAACCAAGGGTTCTTGTTCCATGTCACTTTTTAATCTTTTTTTTTTAGTGTTAATTACAAACAAACCACAACAGAAGTTATTTCAGTAGTAAAACTCAAATNCTGGCTGCAACAGGCAGTCAATCCCAAAACATATCTTTGACAAAGGGACTTTTCACTCAAAAAGACATACCGAACTATAATAACCAGCACATATACACTGATTTATTCCAAAGCTATAACAAGACTTATCAATGAACTCTGATATTAGTATCCCAAAAATAAGTATTATCTTACAGCAGCATGTCTTCACTACCCACACACGCTCAGAAGAACAAGACTGCTGGGCATGCAGCCATTTCTAAAATTGTATCAAAAGAGATGCTTGAAAGAAAGCACGATACACTACATGTTGGGGGAGTTATCCTGCCAAAAGGAACTGTGTCCACAAGCCAGCAACGTAGCTATTCCACTCCACTGCTTTCATTAGGACTATTATATTGCTGTATAATCTAGAGCAGTCACTGAAAATGGACCACACTGTGCTAAGCACTAAGCACTCTACATACATACAGAGAACTCAAAAGTCCCTGTAGTGCCATTAGCTAAACCCTGGAAAAGGAAACAAGACCAAAAAGGACTATGTAACTCCTGGCCATAAAAGCCAATCAGTGGCAAAGTTAGGAGCAATGCTCCAAACTCTTAATTCCCAGCTCAAGATTTAATTAATCTTAACTACAAGAGCTTTCAGATTGTTTTTACAATCTAACCAACAACAAGAGTCAAGAATGTAGGTTATGTTTACAGAAGTGACCTGAAACCCCATTGTTCAGCATCCCAAAAACTCAAGAGTCAAACTGAAATCAAGGTGACCATGACCAGGAACCATGACTACTTTAAAAAGGATATAGCTGGCATTTGTTTCTAAACAGCAAATGCTTTTCTAGAGTGAACTTCTCATTTAAGCATCTGTTTCGTGATTAAGGAGCACAAATAAAGAAAAAAAAACATCCCTAGCAAAACCACTTGTCATTCTAGATTAACAACCAGCGCATCATAATCCAGGAGTGAAATGACAGAAATATCTTAATATTTTAATATGTACTTCACTTGCTTGAAGGCTGCCAAACTTTCACCAAATTTAACACAAATTTTCCTCTTTAGGAGAGGAGCTTCATGCCTTTTGATCAGAAGCATTTAAATTCTTTTTATTTGTTTGAAGTTTTTCAGGGTTTTTTTAAGTGTGTGCCTTTTTCTTTTTTGGTTTTTATAATGTGATAGAAAACTTAATCATGCAAACATTATGGCATAGGAATAATTTCATACATTTGTTATTCTGCCAAACTCTCCCACATAGTTTTGATCCAAATGCAGCCAAGGAACATATTTCTGTGCACTCCTGAAGAAATCACAGATTCAGGTCGACTCAGCTTTAAGTGGGGTCAAATATTGGTGGGGAAAGGGAAGAGAGAAGCTGCTAAGCTTCCATTTACCTACCTGAACACAGCATTAAAATCTTCAAAGGAAAGATATGATTCCTTCTGCTAAGCAGCCCAAATATTTGCCCATCCCCTCCTGAACATGGACAATCATGCCATGCACAGGTACTTACTATTAGATCTGACAGTCATGAAAAGGAAGTATTTGCAGTCGTACAGACCATATCCCGGAGTCAGAAGACTTAGCATGACTGCATGGCTCGGGGTGTGCTATTTGGAGTGTTCCTCAGTGCTAAGAATCTTTGCAATTAGAGAATTAGCAAAGAACTGTATTAATATAAAAGTAATAAATTCCAAAACACTGAAAATGTGCAGAACTGTTAAAGTGTCTGTGGGGAGGCCAGAACACAGAGGAGAAAAACTTTCCTTTTCTCAGATGGTAAGAATCTGATTCTCCTTTATGACCAGCCATGACCAGAAAGCAGACTAAAAGACTACAGCAGGTCTCATTTTTTCAAAATAATTATTTTACTCTAAGCTACATTCCACTCTCTAGATATTTGGCAATACATTGAGAGACAACCAAAAATCAGCTGTTACAGCAGGTCAAGGAACTGGGGAGATACTGGAGGACGTGGACAAGTCTTTTGAGTAGAGTGGTTCTTCCCTTATTCATTTCCCAAAAGCTGGGAGCCACTTCCAGGATCAAGACAAGGAGGACTAAAAAAGTTCTTTATTACTGGACTTTTCATGTTTTGACTCTGTTTTATTGCACTGCATTTAGCAGTACAGCTGAAAATGGGGCAGGGTCACTATCAGACAAGATTCTTCGCATACAAGGAGCTCACAATAACTCACTGACAACTCATACCCATGCCAGAGCCCAGAAGAGCCTCTCCCAAGTAAAAGTCTTTGCTAGGCTACTACATCTTTAAATCCTGCTGTTCATCTGCCTCTCAAGCCAAGTCCACACAGCTCTAAAGTCCTTTGTGCTTACATCATTACACAGATCAACTCATTCCCTTTACCTAATTTTAAAAAATTTTTTCTTTTTATCTTTACCTTATCTTCTCTCTCTTCC
>WAAD01042722.1:14512-30541 GCA_013389945.1 Fregata magnificens
TGCAGACAGCTCCTAGCCTCCCACTCCCTCCCGAGCAGCTCCTCCTCCCTCACCTCTCTGACTCTTTCTGGCATCTACATTGAGCCTGTGCTAAGACATCCAGCTGATGTCCAGAGCTAGGCACAGGTTCTGCTCTGCACTCCTCCATCCAAAGGAACGTTTCCCCTCTTGGGAGCCATTGGTGATCACATTTTCCCACAGTCTGAATGCAAACAACATTTGCCAGCAAACTTTCTGCCAGACCAGCATTCCCAGACCAGCTTCTTTATGTCTCCAGGCATTTCATCTGCTCAATACACGAAGCATCACATGAGAGCCAACACATACAGACACAGAAGCTGCTGGCCACTGAACAACTGTGTGAGTTTGTAGTGGGCAGGGGTGCAAAGATACCTCCTTTTTGAAAGGCTCTTAGTGAAAATCAGGGCCTACCAAAACACTGTGCAATGTTACACCATTCACAGCAAGCACTGCTGAGTCCTGGGCAGTCCAAATATTCCCATAAGCTTTTCAGCTGGTTTACTAAAAAAACAAACCACTGATGAACAATACCATACATTGATTGGTAAGGATAGAGAGGTGTTTGCTCCAAGTGGATTTTCCCCATTTCACCTGCAGGTTTCTTGTTAGCCCCTTACCTTACTCCCCATCCTCATTCCAACATCTTTATATTCGTTAAATTTTTGTTACTTCAAGTTGATTTCCCTTTTAGAGCAACACTTTTTTTCAGTTGTCACTGCATAGAGATCAAATTACTGTTTTTAAATTCATGTCTTTAACTGATGATCTCAGATTTTAACAGTACTTTACCTGTAACCCTACCTCAAATTTCATATTTTCTACTATGCACCACAGAAACCTAAAATCTGGTAAGTCATCCTGAACAAGGCTAGCCCCACAACAGGGTAGGCAACACTCCAACTTCACAGATATGTCACAGAGCACTAGGAGAGTGGTCTTATGAATTTTAAAGCATTGATCTGTAAGGGGTCATACAAGATGACATACCTTGATGCACTCCTCAAATGTTAAGAAAGTTTAAACAGTTCTTGAATACGAAGACATATCTGTCCCAATAACACAGCACTGTTTATAATGCTTTAACTAGTGACAAAACCAGTGATCTCATTCATGGGTGCAAATCACTGTTTACACACACTATGTAAATACTTTTTGAAGAAATTTTGGCAGGGATTTTCAGAGGACCCTGCAGGAGTTTTGCTGCAATAGACCAGCTCCCTCAAACAGCAACATTAACTTTCAACTTCATCACAGCTAGGGTCAGTAGGAAAGTAGGCATTATCCCTATTATCAGAGTTTCAACAGGAAAAACACCCTTTTGACTTATTCCTATAGAGAAACAATTATTTTTCCATGGGAGAAAAAAATTACAGAGCAAGAAAATGCAGAAGAAAGGGAAACTCCACCTATTTGGCATGAACAACTTGGCAACATTTGCTGTTTGGAGTAAAAACAGTAGCTTCAATCCCTCACTTTCTAAGAAATTGCCTCTTTGTTCTTTCTTCTCTTCGAAAGCAGTTGTAAATGTTTGCAGAGCCTCACTGATAACCTCATTGGAAATCCTCAGGAGAATTCTCCTTGGCTAGATACTAACACAACATCTGAGAATAGGAAGACAGGTAAAGGATGGGCCACTACTTACTATACTATCCAAATATCTCTCTCTCTCGCTTGGACCCATCTGTCCTTCTGCAGCCCAGTCTTGTACTCAGCCTGGACTCTCTGCAACACGGTCAATCCTTCTTGCTTTGGCCTTCATAGCACGTAGCACAAAGACCCCTCATTTGGACTAAGCCAACACCTTAGTGCAGCATTGCATGAAATAGACTTCCTGATAAGAGTCAGCATTTAAGATTTAAATGTCAGTGCTGAATTGTTTACTTGTATTTCATTTTTCTTCTTTTCAGGCTTGTTTTTGAGGAATTCAGAGCTCTAGATTAAAGGAAGTGGGCAGTACCTTATCATTTTGAGACAACTTTTTTTGTACAGCAGCTCTTTTGTCCGTACCCTATCAGGGTACCCTTGTTCCTTCTCATCATCACTTTCTCTAACGAAAAAAAGGGGAGAAAAAGTGCAGTACCTCAGTTTCCCAAAACTCACTCACTCCTCTAACACAAAATTCAGAAACAGCTGACAAGCAGGCTGAATGACAGATTTGTGCCAAAGCACTTTGTGCTATACGTACAGCACAGAGTTGGCTGTGATACCCCCAACTAGCTCTTGCTATCATGTGTCATATTTGCCTCCATACCACCCAAAAATAATCCTTTCTTAGAAGGAGCAAGATCTTACTGGTTTTGTAGGGAGAAAGAACCAGTCCGTCCTTACCTTACAGCAGCATGGCTATGCACATAAGTTACTGTTACTTGTTGACAGTTTGGCACCTGAAGGGGAAGGTTGTTGCTCAAGCAATTCACAATAAGTCTCCTATTTCAATACCACTTTACAAGGTCTCCCTTATTTATTGGATTGCCACCACAAAGTTTATTGCCTAAATCAAATTTTATTAATGCTCAAGGAAACAACACAAAATCAAATAGAAATACCTTGTGGAAAAAAGCAAACTACTAATGTGAAAAATCATTTAAAATTATTATCTAAATCACCTTAACAGGCAAACCCCAAAACTTGTTATACATACACTTGATACAGTTTAGCTATCCACTGATGCAAATAAGTTTAGTGTACAGAAATTTAAAACAAAATAAAACATTGCTTGTTATGGGGACAAATGTTTACTTTCTTCTAAATGAAAAAGCTAGAACCAAGACCTTGTGCTATACCCAGCATCCAAGCATCCACCCCACCGCTTTTAAAGGTTCCAGCTTTTTATGTGAGTCGGAAAACAGTTATTGTTGCACTGCAGCCTTGCACACTGCAAATTCAGCATATCTAACTGCAGATAGGGTGTGGGGGAAAAAGCAATAGCAGCTTGTTCTTCTGGCCAAAGCCCTTTTCTGCTTCAGCTTCTTCTAAATGCAATGCTCCTGAGGAGCCACAGAAGAACTTCTGGTTCAGGTCGACTGACTTTGCCAACCCTTCCCATGCTGACTATGGTTGCTGTTCGCTCCAGCTTCCAAGCCCACCCTCTTCACAGTGGCTGCCGCACCCCAGCAGCAGGACAGGGGGACATCCCCTTCTTAGCTGCCACAAACCCCGTACCCTATTCTTTTCATGCAGCAGCTGTTTACTGCTGACATCTGCATGTCCGAAAGGAGGGGGCTGCTATAAACATGGTTTATCTCTAGTGATATTTGGTGGGATTCATAGGCCTGACAGACCCACTTGGAGTTGAAGACTTCCTCCAAACTCCTGTGTATTTAAGAATTCAATCCCTTTTGAAAGATGGCTGCCAGAGGGTAAAGGCTGGCTGCATTTTGCATTCCTCAGGTTTTTAATGCATGGTTGCAGATTTTGTTTCCTGAACAGAACAAAGCAGGCTTGCTTGTTTGAAGAAAAAGAGCACACAAGTGTTGTGGTTGTACAAGTCAGGGCATGTGTCACATTCACAAAGAGCAACATAATAAAAAGCAGGTGCTATGACAAGCTTCCAAACTTGCCATACAAGCACCAGCAATGATTTATTTATAACTACAGTTCATCCCACTTAGGTTGTTTTCCAGCAAGTGGTTCATCTGTTGATCTAGCATATGCATTAAATCAAGCACTTTCTCTTCCTGTCCTCTCTGTTACAGTTTTCACACTCTGAAGGTCCAGTTCTGCATCTGCTTTGGGGCAGAGGAGAGAGAGAAGCACCACAGACAAAAAGGAGTGCATTGCATGTGATACAGCCAAGATGAGCAGAAGGTGCTCTGAGAAATGGAGGATAAAGAGGCACAAAATGTTCTGGAACTACATTGCCATATGGGCCCTGCAGCCCATAAGATATTAACAAAACCAACAGTACAATATATAAATGCTGAAATATTCTGTTATCACTACAAAATAATGAAGTAGAAGACCTCTGTGCTCTGTGAACTTTCTGTTGAAGCATTTCAACTCTTTCCCCAACTTGAGATCAATGGTGCTAAAATGCTGCAGTTTCCTGAGACATCAGATTCAGCTTCTTTTGTCATTGCTTTATTTCTGACATTGAGCTGAGATTTTAAAACCACACTTTGCAGCCCTGCTAAGCACCTTCTAGTTTATGTTGAGAGAAACAAAGGTGAAAAAACGACCTCATTTAAGTGCCTAACCTCAGAGCTGAGCTCCTCTGAACATCTGGTCCCCTATGCCTGGCCATAACCCTTTTCAGGATGGTCTAAGAAAAATGAGTGACATTGCTTTCACCTAAGTTTAAACATCTGAGCCTGTCACTTAATGACCGTAACAGAACCAGACAGATCAGTCTCCAAAGGTGGTTCACTGATTACAAAGAGGGCTTCAGTCAGTAGTTTGGATTATTTAAACATCAAAAAGTTAGTGCACAGGGATCCCACCTCACATTTGGGGTAGATGAAGATTATGTGGCTGCTCCAACAGCTGAAAATGGAAGCCATGAGTACAAGACTCTCACCTTTGACATCAAGAGTTTCCCAGTGCTCAGCTGTGGGAGCCCACAAAAGCCAATTTGGGAAGACAGAGGACAAAGTTCATCCAGAGGACAACACAGCAGTCCCCACAAAAGCACCTATGCATTTGCCTGTCTAACGAGGAGTGGCAGTATCCTGCTATCAGACAGCTGCTGTCACAAGACAAGCAGAGACAGAGGTCTTTTGCAGGAAGTAATCAGTTTTTAAAATAACACAACACTTTCTACTTCAGTTTATTTCTACATTTACAAGCTGACGAGGCTATAAATTTGAAGAGAAGTCTCTTCCATCCTACTTTGATAAATAGATCACAGACAGTATGACAGCCTTTTTAAATTAAGGACCTGACTTTCATCAAGAGAGATTTTGCAGAAATATCCCCCTCAGCAAACTTAATCTGAACTTTTCCAATCATAAGCAGAAAGCCATGCAGCCATCCTTCAGGAAATATTTGTTCTGTCCAAAACATTTTTTTTCCTGCAGTAATTCCTGGCATAGATTCATTCCCTTACTGGTGGTGATTGAATTTCAGCTATTACTTGTAGGTTTTGGGCCACAGTCCTTAGATTGCCCTCCTTAGAGCAGTGTTTTTTTGTTGTAGATCCATTAGACAATGAGTCAATACTACTTCCATCTGCTGAGATATTTCCTTAGATACACACTTTGAGACAATAAAGGGTTATGGAAATACAGTTTATAGGTTTAACTGGCAGATGCTTCATAGCCTTGGAAATAACAACTCTTTTTGCAGCATGAAAATGAGAAGCAGTACCACACCCCAAGATTTTAAGAGCAAGATAGATGCATAACTCAACCAAATGGATTAGGTGACTCTAAGATGCTAGCAAGTGCCACGCTATTGTTTATCCAGATGCCAGACTATCAAAGCCTTGGGAGTGTAAGACGGCAGACATAGCAGTTCATATGGGACATCTTCCACCTCCTCCCAAAGCACCCACCCATGGTCCAACACCAGCAACAGAGCGACATCAAGAGGAGGTGAAGTACGTGACACTTCAGTTGAGCGTGCCAGTTTGCTTTCAGAGGTCATCCCCACTCTTGGTTTGGATCCCAGAGTGCTTTTGGTGAGCAAGAAAGACTCCTTTTCGTTGAAACCACTCCAGATGCACAGTGTGCTCAATGCCAACTGGAGATAACAGGTATCCAAACTAGCAAGCAAGCCACATCACTGCAAAGTCCTTCAGCACATACTGAACATGAGTACTCCAGTAAGAGTGCATGAATTTTCACATTTGCTGTTAACCTCCATTCCCCAAATCTTCACAACTTGCTATTTTGTCTTTCGCCAAGACACCTCTGGCCTCGATATCCTGGCTAACAACTACAAGCCCAAAGAAATAAGGGGTAACAAATATCAAGTTAATTACTGGAAAGATGGTTATTTAAGCCTGCAAGGCACTAGTTTGATAGTTCAACTCCCTGCTCAATCATAAGCTTTCTTGTTTGTGGAATAGAAGGCAAGTTACTCAGGAGACCTGGGAATTACTGTGATCACCACAGTGACACTGGAGCTGTAGGGACAAGGAGAGCAGAAGCCAGCACCATGAGGGGATGAAAGTACCTTTTTGACAGAGTGACAGTCTAACAGAGAGCACATGATGTCTGTGGAGCAGGGACTTGACCCTTCTCTGCCAAGCTGACTCCACATACCAGCACATCCACTCCACTCTGTCCCAGCAACTCTGGCATTATTTTCTGCTCAGATGTTTTGTGAGAGAGGACAAGATATTCCCACCGTAAAATGTCTTAGTTGCCAGGCTATTGCTTATTCTGCTGGGAGACTTGAAATGCTTAAAGGTTTTGAACCTTTTAAGCAAAGCTGGGCAAACCTTTCTCTCCCCACATCCCAAACGCACTGCCTAGGCAGTTGGCCACTGTACTGCTATTCGATAGCTTTTGAACATAAGCTTCTCCACCCCAATCTCTTCTTGGAGCCTCAAAATGCAGGCAGAGAAGTGCCTAGGCAGGGATGTCAAGCTGAAGACAGCCGCTTGTTTCCTGTGCCCAGGTGGGATGAGGACATTTCTGTGAACACACAGGACTTAAGATGCAAAGGCAATTTGGGCACTTACAGTATTCAGTAGGAGGTTTGTGGCCTGCACACTGATTTAGCCACAGAGAGGCACTTAAACAATACTGACTGCTGAAATCAGCAGTGGCTGAGGAATCTCCTCTTAAGCCTCTTCGCGCCCCGCTTAGCACTTTCCTGCCTCGCAGTGTGGTTTGCAAGGACAAAGAAACCTATGCAGCTCAATTCTGTGCATTACAGTACCAAAGATTGATTTGAAGAGCTAATTGCTCCAAACCCATTCTTCACCGAAAGCATCTGCTCTCAAAAGAAAAAATGAGCTACATACATTTTACATCAGCTTGTGCATGAAGAAAGACAGGCTTAGTGGATGGAGACACTTCACACTGAAGCATACAAATTGGCTCACTGTGGGAGTGAGGGGGATGAAAATAACTCTCAGAGTTAAGGAATGACCCCTAGGCCAAACCAGGACAGGAAGTGTCATCCAGTCTGCAAAAGTAGCGCCTACATCTTCAAAAAAGTGAAACAGACCTTTTACCAGCAGAGGCTAAAAGCATATTCCCTGAATAACTCAAAGGTAAATGCATTTTGGAGGGGAAAATAGGATGACTGAAAGGAACCCCTGGAGGACTACAAGTCGTCAGGTGTAAGAGCTAGGATCCTCTTCCAAGAGCTCCCTGCATAAAGCAAGTCTGAGATGTAGGGCATGCAGGAGGACACAATCTCTCATGAGGAGTGTAAAGGAACTCTTCTGAGTACAAGGAGAGATACTTTGTAGATCAATAAGTTTATATCAAGTGTGGTTTTCTTTCATTCCTTCACCTATAATTTCTTTAGGGTTTCATTTGGGATGTTTTGTGTTCTTTTATTTCCAGTTTCACCTTCACCTAATCTAAATTGAAGGGAATTTTCTGATACATGGCTAGCATCAAGACAGGATGTAAAAATCCTTAAACCCAGATATTAGTGCAACAGTTGCACACCGCTTCTGCACATTGCTCCACAGTATGAAAACAGTAGCTGTCTGTGCCAACCCAGAAGCTGTATAGGCCAATTTGGTAGTGATGGGAGAGGAAGAACTGGCTGCCAGTGGTCCGAGATAGACAGGAAAGCCCTCTGGTATGGGGTAAAGCAATCAGAACATATCTGAATCCCAGGGAATCATTTGCAACAGTACAGAATTTACTGAAAGATAAAGCCATTGGGCTTGCACAGTTGTGGCTTAGAGAATCAATTTACAACTTACAAGCTTCAGCTCTGTGGTTTCTGTCCTGCAGTGTGAGAATTTGTTTCTATTTTTTTTTTTTTTTTTTTTTTTTTTTTTTTCTTCAAATTTTTAGCAGGAGCCTTAACTTCTCTCACCATGGGCTCAGACTCACAAAAAAGTTACTAGGGAACAACAAGGTACTGCAAGTCAAATATTCAAGCGTGCTTAGCCTTATTGCATCCAGCTACTTCAAATGCTCCTGAACTTGCTAAGATACATTGGCCAGTCATGCCTTAACTTGTCAATACCCTCAACACTTTGTTGTAGCACTTCAGACCCCAAAAAGCTCACCCAGCTATAATGTTGAGCCTAAACTTCAAGAATAATCCTTGTGCTCTTTCTCCTTACAAATTAACACATGGTGTTACAATTTCCAAGCTAAGTTGTTTCTTTTTGGTATTCACAAATAGTCTTAAAGATTCACAGTTACATCTGTAACAGCACGATCACATCCTAACAGAATCATCAGAACCATCCTCTCCCAGTGGTAATTGAGTAGTATTCCCATAGCAGGGCAGCAGTTTATTTAGAGGGAAAAGCAGTATTAAAGTATTTTTTCTTCTTTAAATACAGCTTACCAGAGGGAAATGAAAAGCAGACTGCTGTGGCTGCACAGTCAAGTGTTTGAAAGAAGAGTGCTGATATCTTAGTTTATGCAAACTGTTTCGTCCTATAGGTTGTTCATACATACTCCATTTCATCTTCATGTAACAAGCGTTACACAACCAGGCTCTTGAATGAAATGGTATTATGCACCATGATGGGGTAACAACAATTGTATAGGATGAGTAAGAGGAGTAATGAAAGCATGTACAAGTTAATACATATGAAAATCTTTATGAATTTTAAGTATTGTAGAAGTCCCAGCAGTCATACATATACACACAAAAAGGACATAATCCAATCCTTCATGCACAGGGGAACTTACATTTCCCCTTTCACTTGGAAGAAGTTAGTTTTGTATTAATTTTGTGAGCTCTAATCAGCAGGCTCAGATATACCAGTAACCTGTTGCACAAATTCTGTGTCAACACATTAGGATTATTATTGCATTTGCATGAACATTGTCACAGAGTTTTGATGGTTATAATTGAGACATGTTTTCTCTGATTATATTTTAACAAGACCTATGAATAAATACCACAGTAAAAAGTCTGCAACATCTGGATGAGGCTCACTCAGAATCATTATGACAGCATTTACTTTATCAGAGTCACTAGAAAATACTTTTATCTCTGGTTACATGACAAGCAGCAAGAAATCAATCTGTATGTCTGGTGCGTAGGCTGATTGCTATTCCTTTAATAGTCTGCATTGTTAGCAGTTGTGGAGCTTGAACTGTTTGAAAGTCTTTTTCCTCCATAATGGAACATAAAGCGTTTCCACCACCACCAAATTTAACCACTTGTTTCCCTTTCAGTGAAGATGCATGCTTCTAGGGAAGCTAAATCCCAGCACACTCTTTCCAAAACTGACCTGCATACAGATGCTGTCAGTCTTGGATCAAGTGACACGTAAACTTAATGGGCAAGGGTGTTACTGAAAGTAATAATTACAGCCAGAGAAATTAAAAATAAAGGGACATTAAGTCAACTACCCAATCTTCCCTTTCTCTTTAATAGCATAAGCCCATAGAGAGAGGAAAGACAAAAAGAAAGGAAAAAAAACCCCCACAAAACAAAACAAAAATCAAACACAACCAAAAAAAAACCCAACAGAAGAAGGATAAGGACCAACTTGTAATTCTCCTTAGTTGCCAACTGAGGAAAACGTATTCCAAAATCGTTATATAATGTGGATATACTTTCCAATTGTTTACAGAAAACATACCTTTCCTACAACATTGTTAATTCTACCATCAGCATGTTAACTTGTCCTGTTTAGCTGTCAGGTGAGATGGTAAACCTCTTTGAGGTTTGACCAGGAGCAAAGTTACAGTAGAAATGGTTGCCAAACTTAAGACCACCTTACCATTTAATGTCCAACATCAGTGCAATGCAGTTTAATATTTTTAGAATTAAAAAAAAAAAAAAAAAATTAAGTGAGTACACTCACCATTCTCTTCCTGTCATACTTTGAGGAATTTCATTTTTATTTGCAGCTTTCAAAATCCAGCCTAAAGAATGAGGAACGGCTGCTTACTGGTGCATGAAAGGCCAGTGACGCACTCTCATGACTAGTGAACTCTGCTGGGGAGGAACATAAAAAACCCCCTTCATTAGGACGTTTTTGCACACTCAGACTCTGGAGCATCTTAGTACAATGCTTTCAGATTTTTAACTCCATAGCATCACACAATCAGAAGAACTAGAAATCTTTCTACAGTTATTGCTATCAGGAACACATCAACTCTTCCCGGCAAAATGAACTATCAGCATTTAAGCATTCAGACCAACAACTCAACTGTTTAGTGAAGTTCTTTGCTAAGAGACCCATTGGGGGAGGTGGCAGGGGAAGCAGACAAGGGCACTTACTGTGTTCTTGTTTCCATCAATTGTATGGTTTTATATTATTATTGTGAACAATATGCCAGCTGTATTTAGTGGCAATATTTTTATTAATTATTGTTCAGGGAACTCATTTAATTCTGAAAGAACAGATGTTGCTTCATTAAAGTAATCCACAGCATTTCTTTTGAGAGAATAAATGATGTTTACTAACCTGAGACAGTGGTTTCATGAGAACATTTATGCCTTTGTTACTTCACTGGTACAAAAATAAGCCTTATACCAATGGAATTTAATGAAGAAATATTACAGTACAATAAAAGGTAGAGTTAATTTTCTGTGTATGTTTCTTCAGTGAAGTTGAAGACCAAGAACTTCATTATGGAGTTCGCATGACAATAATACGGATTTTTCAACATTTAATTAGGTACACTTTTTTTTTTTTTTTTTTTTGCCAAGAAAGGGTCCTCTTAATTCAGATGGCTATTGTTTAAATTTGTACCCATATGTACATATTTTGTACACATATCACGCCTAATCGTTCCTACAGCAGATCTTGATCATCCTTTAGGAAAAGGCACAGTGCAAGGAATTTGTGTATACATCACATATATAAAAATGTAAATTCAAATCCAATAGTCAAATGTTCATTGGAAAAGGCTGCAGAACAAAAACACAGAGTGAGATTAGAGACACATGCATTGGCACAAGCTGTTACCACATGCTGTATGTACGGACCTAGGCAAAGCTGCTGTTAAATCCCAAAATTAAGCCAAAGCTTTCCAAACCTTGAGAGGATCTGCATCATTTTGGTAATACTCATCAATTCACACATTTTTGTTTGTGCCATCATGGGGGTTGAGCACCCTGCTCAGGTAACTATGCTACCTATAACCCTCGGCTAATTTCTACAACAACAGAAAGTAAATGGGAATGACCATCCATTACGAATCCCACCTCTGGTCAAAGGGAGCTGCGAGGGCTCATCATCTCCCAGACCAGACTGTCATTACCCAAGTCTCTGCGTGCAGGTCAGCGAAGACCTACAGCCTCAACTTGGCAAACAGCCATCCCAGCTCACAGCTGTTGGATACGGGCAGTCTGAGTCAACTATCATCTCCCAGCACAGGCACCTTATCAACTCGTCCTTTAAAGCACCAAAGAGGGAACAGATTCCCACTGACGTGACAAAAGCCAATACAAAGGAAGGCCTTCCCATAAGCAGACAGCCAGACCTGTTTATCTTGTGTTAACCACTATCACTTCCCCATTCCTGCAAACAGGAAGAGTGCATTATACATATGGTACAGGCTCATTTTCGGTTTCTTCTAATCACTATTCTACACACCCAAAGTAATTGACCTTCTGGCCAAGCATCTTCAAACAAAACATGTGGGCGTTTGAATATAATAGAAACAAAGTTTAGAAGTGGTGACAGACATAAAAAAAAGAAAAAGGAAGTACCAGCAGCTGACTGAGGCCACATACAAATATGCAGAGGTACAAGTACAGGTCATGAATTTCTGGAACATCACCATCCACAAATACATACCAGACTTGCATCCTTTGTTAGTTAGTCATGGGGAAGCTATATAATAGAGTTAGATTGCTGCACTACAGTGGCTTTCCACAGAGTTATGTACAACTGCAAAGAGACAGCCAGAAACTACTGGCAGTGAACAACCTCTAACTGCAACAAAAATAATCTCCGAAATGCAGCTATGTTTTTCCCCAGGCCCATGATTTGTTTATTCCACATCCACTTTGGACTGCTATCCAAATTGCCTGGAGCTATAAACCACCACAGATGCAATTCTTGTTTATGTGAGTCAGGACAGCATAAGCCACCAAGACTCCCAGTTGAACAGGGATTTGGATTACTGAAGCTTGGCAAAGAACATGCAGAAGGAACAAAGACAGGAACTTCAGCTATGTGTCCCAGGGTCGTACACAGGACCAGCTATCCATGCGCTGCACCACATCTTCAAACCACCTCCTGTGCACTTGACTGAAGAGGTTTCCTATTCAACCAGTACTTTCCTGTGTGCCTAAGAGACCATTTTGATGTGGCATCACCAGCAGATCAGCTTAGCAACAGACTTCTGTTCTTTCCCATACTACTTCTCTCCCCTGTAAATGCCACCTCTTCAGCCTCTGAGGTCCAAAACTGTCTACTTAGGAAAATCATGGTTTCAAGGAGGCTGCTTCTTATACTTTCACAAGTAGGTTTAGCCAAACAGCTTGCACCTTCAACTCGGATGTTTTGCTGGGCATACATACTTTGAGGAAGTGGAAAGCACCAGGAATGCAGCACAGCGAGAGCCATGTGGTGCTGCAGAGGACAACGAGCTCACTAGGATTCAAGGAGCAGGAGAGAAACCTTTGGGGAAGGTACAAGCATGAAACCTGTCAAAGCCTCTAAAAAAAAAAAAAATTAAGGAAATTAAGCCTCTGCTTCCAAAGTAGCCTGGGCCGATCTAATCACTTGCTACCATAGTCCTGCTTTTTTTGTCCATCACAGACTGTGGCCCTGCATCCTCTCTGTGCCAGCAGTGGCCTTCCTCCAACCCTGCACTGAGCCATTTCAGCTTGCTAAGCTGGCAGAAAGTAAGTCACTGCATCAGCTGAGGAGAAGGTATTGCTCTCTCAGTCCCATGTAGCTTCCCACCAGACAGTTTGCCTTCTGATCAGCACAAGTGGCCCCACATCCATCCCTCAGACCTGTGAAGAGCTTCCCAGGCTAAACTCCCAGGTCTCTTCTACTACTATCATTCTCATGTAACTTAGATAAAATCGTATTTTCTGCTGATTTCTCAGAATAAGAGGATAATAAAAGTCCCTTTTGAAATCTGGTGACTCAGATTTTACACTGGTATCAGAGTATCATGGTTGGGTCACAGGACGAACTGCTGTGCTAGAAACCTCTCTCCTTAACCCCCTCTAGAAGCAAGCCAGCAGCCTAGATTTGCTAGATATTCCATCAAAAGCCATAAGTCCATCACTCAGAGCATCCATAGTTGTCTCCACACTCCTCAGGACTAACAATCCCCCCGCTTAAGACTTCAGGAGACCTCCTTCATCCTTTGGCTCCTCTAAAACTCACAGGCCAGCAGAAAGCAGCGAGGATTTCATATATCGCTGGCACCTTTACTGAAGGATATTTCTCTCTCCCTTCACACACTGAACCCATCTTCCTTTCTCTCTTCCATACAAGCAATTATTTCACATAAGCAGAGCAACTCACCCAGCTACCAATTATCTCTTCTTGTCAATTCTTGCTTAAAAGAGGAGGGATCAGCATGCCAAAGCAACAACAGCTGTGCTTATGGGTAGAGACTTCAGATGCTGCTTAGGTAAGATCTGTGTTAGGAGTTCTCAAGAGGCTTCCTACCCAAGAGAGGGGCTGTATCTCTCCCTGACATAGTTTATGAAGTAAAGAGGAATGTTTTCTGATAGGAGTCTAACCAGAGAAATGTGAGCCTGAAAGCAGGAATTCAAGTTATTGACCTGGGACCATCTGGGCAAAAAAGAAATATCCTAGTCCCTCCTTCCTCAGCACCCCGGTAGTGAGAAATGAAATGATGACAGAAAGCTGCACAGACCACCTGCACTGCAATGTCTGACAGAAAAATGAATGCATCGAATCCAACGTTTGTGCTGATGGCTGCCTTTTACTGCTTTTTATTTTTTATAATACAGCTTGTATGCTTCAGGCCTGAGCTGCAGATGGGCAGTCTGCTATAAAGTTCGTTGTACTAGCCTTGACCCAGCTTTCTCTAACTTATGTTGATCTGAGCTCAGGCCTCTGTTGAGTACGCAAGCAAAGCTTGGTCATTCTCACATTAATTAATACCTGCAACATTTGACTGCAAAATTGCTTTAGACATGCCTAACACCTAATCCCCGAGAAACATGACAACTGTTAAAGCATGGATTGCTCCAATAGTTTAAAATCATTGTGCAAAGTAATGAAAAAACATCATTGTGCTTCCAATTGTTAAGACACCTCATTAATTCTTCAATACTCTATGTCACTTTCTTGGGATCAAGTACCACATGGGTAAAGCTGCTGATACTTCCTAAAGCACACAGAGGAAATTCAGTTTCAAACCAAAACAAACCTAGAATAGTTATTCCCCATAATGACTACAAATACTTAATTACAGAGTACCAAGCAACCCTCATGTGCCTTCCCTCCACCCACCTTATCAAATGGATTAATTTCTATTTCTCTGGTCCCCTGCAGATCTTCTGCAGTGTTTTCCTCTTGGAAGCAGGCATCCGGTATGGAATAAAGGGAATGGTTGCAGCCAGATATATTATGGCTGTCAAAGTAATTTGTATAATTGTGACTATTATTTTGAAAACTAGATATCAATGTGGATTGAATTTTATGGTTGATTTTCCAATTCTAGATATCTGGCCATGTACAAGTACTGACTTCTTTCTCCTACAAGGGATTCAAGAGTGAATCTACAGGAAATAACATTAGTCATATCCTGAATCATTTGCAGTCTAAGGTTTTTGAGGGCCTTGACTATAAATATTAATACCATGGACAGACTTCTTCACAGATAAGCAGATATTTTGAAGCACTAAAATACAGCATTAAGAGCCTATTAGTGTCATACACATACTAAACCCACTTAGCTTATGTTAGGGAGTGTTTTGACTGTGTACAGATCAATAGTTGTGATGACAAGGTTGAGTGCTTATGGGTAAGGATGACGGGGAAAGCCAACGAGGCAGATATCCTGCTGGGAGTCTGTTATAGACCACCCAACCAGGACAGAGGTAGATGAAGCGTTCTACAAGCAACTGGCAGAAGTCTCACAATCGCTGGCCCTTGCTCTCATGGGGGACTTCAACCTGCCAGACGTCTGCTGGAAATACAACACAGCAGAGAGGAAGCAGTCTAGGAGGTTCCTGGAGAGCGTGGAAGATGATAACTTCCTGACACAGCTGGTGAGCGAGCCTACCAGGGGAGGTGCCTCGCTTGGCCTGCTATTTATGAATAGAGAGGGACTGGTGGGAGATGTGGTGGTCGGAGACCGTCTTGGTCTTAGCGACCATGACATGGTAGAGTTCTCGATTCTAGGTGAAGTCAAGAGGCGGGGCAGCAAAACCACCACCATGGACTTTCGGAGGGCAGACTTTGGCCTGTTCAGGACGCTGGTTGAGAGAGTCCCGTGGGAGGCAGTCCTGAAGGGCAAAGGGGTCCAGAAAGGCTGGGCACTCTTCAAGAAGGAAGTCTTAAAGGCGCAGGCTGTCCCCATGTGCCGTAAGACGAACCAGCGGGGAAGACGACCGGCCTAGCTGAACAGGGAGCTTTTGCTGGGGCTCAGGAAAAAAAGGAGAGTTTATCCCTTTTGGAAGAAGGGGCAGGCAACTCAAGAAGAGTACAGGGAGCTCGTTAGGTCGTGCAGAGAGGAAATCAGGAAGGCAAAAGCCCAGCTAGAGCTCAATCTGGCCACTGCTGTACGAGATAACAAAAAATGTTTTTTCAAATACATTAACAGCAAAAAGAGAGCCAGGGAGAATCTCCATCCTCTGTTGGATGCAGGGGGGAACAGTGTCACCAAGGACGATGAAAAGGCTGAGGTACTTAATGCCTTCTTTGCCTCAGTCTTTGATAGTCAAGATCAGTCATCCCCAGGGTATTCAGCCCCCTGAGGTGGAAGACAGGGACCAAGAGCAGAATAAACTCCC
>WAAD01042725.1:8195-65097 GCA_013389945.1 Fregata magnificens
GCCGCTGGCTGAGCCCCAACCGGCCGCGCGTGTCCAGGGTGGCTGGGGTGCGGGTGGGCTCCCCCCGCGGGGCCGTGGGGGCCTGGGCACCCTGAGGCGGCTCACCACCCCCCACCCGGTGCCTTAGGGCTCACCCTGTCCGGAGCAGGGAAACACAGACAGGGAAGCGTATTAGGCAAAGGAAGGGGTACACCAACAAATGGAGAAACGAGGCAAAATACTTAAAAATGCAACCTGCGTCTTTCATCGTTGGCTCTGTGAAAGTGGCTCTGTGCTACTGTGCATTTTTAAATAGCTGGCAAGGTCTAATAAAGAGCTGGCTGCATTTCAGTGATAAGTGAAGAGTTTATCACAGACGTGACCAAAAGGAAAAAAAAAAAAAAAAAGGAAAGAAAAGACATTCTCTCCCTGTGCCTGCTGCATGAAGAAACGCTTCCACACAAGGTGGCACCTGTCTGCTTCCCTTCTAGCCTCGCTAGGGAGAAGCTAAAAGGCACCTGAACATAGTCTCTGAAAATTAACTCCTAGCAAATAGGATGGATGATTCTTCATTAACTCACTCATTAGCAATCATTTTTTTTCCTAGGCGCTAACGGTCAGGAACAGAAGTAAATTTTGCTGTGATCAACACTGGTATTTAGCAGTGAGGGGCAGGCAGGATGGATGAGGCCAACAAAAGCCGAGTCAGCTCCTGAGTCCCCCAGCTTTGGGACAGGCAGACTTCCACCCGGAGCCTCCCAAGGCAGGACGGTCCCAGGAGCCAAAGGGGAGCCCTGCCCAGCCACCCCCGGCTGCCTGAGCCGGTCGGGGGACACCCCCCGGCACGCGGGTGCTTCCCGTCCTGCTGCAGATGGGCAAAGAGGTTTATATAGTCGCAGCAGATCTGCCCTGCACTTTGTCTGATGGAGCTTAATGTTTTGTGCCTGTAATTTTAAATCATAATTAAGGTATTTTAGAGTACTTTTTTCATACACAGTGCAGACCAGTTATAGCTCTGCTGACATATGGCATGCTTTTGCATTCAAACGCAGGACGCTGAAGAGGCCTGCCTTCCACTGCAGGCTTTTTCTTTTGATCCTGACCTTTCCACACAAAGAAAATGCAAAATATTATTACGTATTAGAAACACAGTGTAGCTAGAAATAGCCTCTTGCATCAAGTAGTGGGACAGTAACACCACTGTGGCCCGGCTGAGATGCCCGGGGTGTGCTTGGCGCGGTGTTCACCGCCTACGCCAGCGGCATGGCCCGAGTCCAACAGCCCAATGTGCCCACGCTCAGCCCCGGGTGCATCCCAGAGCTGTCCTGGAGCTGGTCCCATGGCTGGTAAACTCAAGGAGTTAATTTTTGGCAGGATCTGTCTAGGTTAGCAGACTTCAGAGAACAGCAGAGTTATGAAGGAATTACAAAGATAGTGCCTCTGTCATGTTTTCTGTAAGAAACTAAGGATCCTGGATTGTGTGGCTTTGGCAAGGAGGCTCCATTTATAGACAGATGCTTCCCATTCTTCCCACTCCTCTTGAAATGCAACAAATACACCACTGAAGGCTGGGACTGGCTGCTGGGAGTGCCTCCCTGGAGCTAACCTCAGCACCAGCTTGGACCTGTCCACCGGCAGAGCTGCCCTGGGCAGCATGGGGGGAAGCACACAGTGCTCTGGGCCTGGGCGCAGTGCAGGCAGGGCACAGCCCTGGGGACCCAGAACCCCAGGCACCCAAAACCCTGGGCATGCACAACCCCGGGCGCGCACAGCCCTGGGCACGCACAGCCCCTCTGACCGTGCAAACTTGCTGCGCAGAGCCTTGGGTGTGCTGCAATGCAGAACTGCTGTTAGACTCATTGCTCCCGTTGCAGGGTACAAAATGCCATTCTTGCCAGCAGCACCCAGTTAACGTTTATCCCGATACGGAGTGGAAGTTAAAGTTTCAGTATTTCTCCTTAAATCAGAGCTGGGTTGGAGTAGGGGTAGACTTTTTAGTGTATCAAAGCACTGTGGTCCAGTTTCAACTTTTAAAAAATGGCCTTTTCTAATATAAAAGGAAATATATTTCAAAGTAATGAAGTTCCTACATGGCAATCTAGACATCATGTTCTGAAAATGTCAGCTTGGGATGACATTAATGAATCATTTTTTGTTTAGGTGTTTTGCTGACGTGGAAATTCATCAAAATGAACTGTCTTCACTGAAATGTATTTGCTTTTGACGAATTGGCCTTTTACAATGGGAAAATGGTCTGTGCGAAAATTGCCAACAGCCCCAGCCAACCGGGTGCTATCGAGCCCCTTTTTCCCTTCTAAATGCAACTGCTGTTGGCTGCAGCCTGCACACGCTCGCTGCACCTCACCCCGCGCCAGCGCGATTTCCCCGGCTCCTGGGTTCCCAGGGGTCAACCCCAAATACCTTGGCAATGAAGATGTATCGGCGCCAATTGTTTTAGAAGTTAACCATTAACTCTGACGGCGATGTCTGCTGCATGATGCTGTGATGTACTGCAAACAGAAAAACCTGGTTTCTGTTGTGCTGTTAGATAGGCGTGTTCTGTCCCAGCGCACTGACTCTGTTCAGTTTGGTTGATTCGTAGCTTGTCTGTGGAGCTGGAGTCGGCTCCTGTACTTTCAGGGATTGCAGATGGGAGCCTGAGTTCAGGCTGGGGCAGAGGGCAGGCGTCACCACAAGCGCTCTGTGCTCTCCCTTGCTCACACCCCCGACTTTTCAGGGTTGGCATTACTTTTGATTCACCATTTCAGCACACAAACCTGTGAAAGGTTAATTTCCGATCTCCTGAACACTGGCAGGGTGTTACTGCATGAGAATTGCACTTGCTTCAGCTGAATCAGTTCAGATTTTAACCCATGTAAGTGAGGGCTGGTTCTGGGTCTGAGAAGTAATTTATCTAAATTCCTGCCTCATGAAATGTAGTTACCGTTAAATGTCCCATTTCAACATCATCAAAAAAATTCACACCAATACTTACCAAACACTGCTGCTGCCATAAAGTGCATTTTCCTGTTCCTGAGTTGCAGGAAAGAGAACTCTTGCGCTGCAAATGGATTTGAATATAGCAGGAAGAAACTCACAAAAGTGCTCTTTCTGCAGCTAGAACTGTCTTTTTTTCTGGCACTTGACAGCCTATGGAGGTACTGAGTTTCTGTGATGGCTTATGCATATTTAAGTAACATGCATATTTTGCAGAACAGCTGGACTGATGGCATTAAATTGAATTGCTGCAATATTTGACTATACAAATCTACATACATGGTTTAGTTTGTCCAAGAGTGCAGGTGAGGTCCGACCTCACACGACAGCCCGGATTCAGACAGCGGCTGGCCCAGGCGACCTCAGCCCCTTCCCGCCTGGCCATCCCATGGCTCAGCGTTCTCCAGAAATTGCCACGGGGCCAACATCTGCCAAAGTCAGCTAGACAGATGCTCCAACACTCAGGCCCTCTGGTGATAAACTCAGCCCCAGCACTGAGCTACAGCACTCTGCCACAGCCCCGCCAGTGAAATCACTGCAAAAACCTCTCCATGCTGTACTTGGAGATGGCGATGCAAACCTCTTCTCTCCCGCAGCCACTAACCAGATGGGCTCGTGGGAAGTGCCCCTTGGCCGAGGATGTTCCCCTGTCCTGTGCTGCTCAGTCCCTCCTGGCAGCGCTGTGCAAGGGCCTTTAATTCCCGTCATTACCAACCGTCGCTATAGCTGCATTTAATCCCAGTAACTCTGGATGCTGTGCCACAGCCACTTCACACACCAGCCAGCCAGGACTGGAGCCACACAGCCTGGTCACCCGGTCTGTATAATGCCATGCTCCTGTGCTTGGCTTCGGGAACAGGATCGGTGCCCACGAGGGGAGCCGAGACCCAAACCCAGCCACGTATTGACTCATTCACAAGACTTTTTCTGGCTTTTTTTTGTTTTCTTCTAAAGCTTCTTGTTTTACCCATCCTTGCACATCACATGCAAGCTGAGAAAGAGTCAAAGTCACAGAGCTCTCAGCTCTGTGATTACGAAAATATATGACCTTCTATTTTTCTGATTTATACAGGGCAAGTTATTAACCCACTTCTCTCTGCCCCGGCTTCACATGCTGTTTACTCAGTTTTCTCATGAATTTCTAGTTTGAATGGCTAAGTACCTCATCTGTTTAAAATGCTCAATTTTATAAAAATAGACTTTTCCAAGTAGTTCTATTCCCTTCTGTTTGGTACAAGAACAGAGGAACATAGAGGTTTTCGTATCTTAAGCTAGAAAAGAAAAAAAATTGGAAGGTCAGTTTTGTGGATGACTTTCAGGGTGATGAACTGATCAGCTTACTCCTACCTGAACTGAACGTCAGATGAACATCACGCAACAGGGACTGTAATGTGACTGCTCCATAATACACGCTTAGCAAATCTGGAAGAGTTTTAAGATAAACCGCGATTCTTCTGGGATATTTGTATGCTTTATCTTCTGCATCCAGTAAGCGCTTGGCACAAACACTTAAAAAATTAAATGGGACATGCCAAAAGTGTACTTTCAGAGGGTTATCGCACTTCTTGAATGACTAAAGCCACTTGCCCTTCAGTCCCACAGCTCCCACAGCACCAGAGATGCCGTACGTCCAGAAATCCCTTGGCTTAGTGTGCAAATGATGCATGAACAGTGCCTCTGATCTGCACCTGTCAGAGATACTACGTTTGGATAAGAAAAGGATCTTATGGGTCATCTGGCCCGTTTACTTCCATCTGTAGGTAATTTGGGTTTATGCAGAAGAGTGACACTAACAAAAAGTCTTTCTGAGCCTTGTTGGCAGGCTAAGAAAGGAGCAGGGCTGTCCTCTAGCACCTTGTGACCTCGGTACCACAGTGCCCTGCCCGCACAGAGCCCGCTGGGCACCGTCATGACCCGCCGTCCTGGCAGCCGGGTCCCGGCATGGGCGCAGGGATGCCCTTCCTGAGCACCTCCTCTGGCAGCACTGCCAACAGCCCAGTTTCCACCCAGCCCTTCTCCAAGGGCGTGCTGTGACACATGGCACCACCACAGCACCCCTTTCACGTGCATTTTACAAACTCAGCTCACACGGCTGGGGGGACCCTTAAGGACCCATCACCATTTCTTTCTACCCGCTTCCAGCCTCCAGTCTTAGTCTGTGGCTTTCTAAGTCCCTGCCTTCATGGACTCTGAGATTTCAGCAGAAGCCTTGCAATGTTTGGTGCTTTTAAACCTTAAAAATCTTAGTGAAGCTATGAAGCTGCAAGATCGCTTACTTGCGTTAAGGTCCTTGGTCCTCAGACTTGCAGAGAAAGGCAAGGATAGGTCCTGAAGGCTGCAAGAAACCAGTTTCATTTTCATGTTATTATTTTTAACCCATCTCATGCTTCTCTCACATGTCTCCAGCTCCGTGGTTTCCACCTGCCCGGTGCTGCCACAGTGGCTGGGGGCTTGGGCTCCCATGCTGGTGGAGTGGGACGGCGGGCTGGGGAAGGGTGCAAGACAAACCCTCCTTCTCCAGCCTCTGTGGAGGAGGAGGGGAAAGGCCATGGGGACATGTGGCCCAGGAGATGTGTAAAAAGAGAGAAATGATAATAAATACAGGGAAAAAGAAAGGAACTGTGTGAAAAAGAAGAAAATACACATTTCAAGCCTGCTTGGTTGAAGAGGGTGCAGGAAAGATGGAGATAGGGCAGGGATGTTTTGCGTGTGCATCCACAAGGCACTGAAATGCAGAACCAGCACCAGCAGGACCAGGACACCCCCTCTGAAAGCAGTATTTGTTCCCTTTATGTGTTTCCATCTCAATAAAGTTGGATAAGGTGAGGTCTGGACACCTTCTTTTAAAATAATGGAGGCAGCGTAGGTTTGTCATTGCCTGGAAGCCCCTAATCCTCCATGGGGTGTAGGAAACTGCCCAAGCAGCCACACAAAGAGAAAACTCGGATCCTAACAAATTTAGCAGGCAAAGCGACGCAGCAGCTACCACCAAGCCCAGCTGCGCTGCCCAAGGCCGGGGACCAGCTTGTCTCCCGTGCCCGCCGCGGGCACCGCAACAGCGTGGGATGTGCGGGCAGGAGCAGGCAGCTTTGGAGGGGACAGGGCTGGGGCACAGTCAGCCAAACCCCCGTACGTTACCTGAAGAAAAATTTTTTCTCATCCTGTTTTTGAGCTGTGATTGGGCTCGACAAGCACAGCGGCTTTATGAACTCCGCTCGGGCCCTGCGTCGTTTGCCTTATTGTGGTCGAAATCTCCTCCCAGCCCTCCCTCCTTGTGCCTGTACCCACAGGCACTGGCGTCTGTAACATGCACCCACAAGCCCAGAGAGGGAAGGACGAAAGGATAAAAATACCCATGTTAAAAAAAAAAAAAAAAGAAAAAAGGGAAAAAAAAACCCCAGGCACCATCTGGATTCAGAGGCTGGAGAGCAGGAAAGCGCTGGGCAGGAAGGGAGCAAGCAGAGGGGAGCACATTTGCTGGTGCCAAGAGTTGGGGAGCACTGCCAAGCCATGAACACACTCACCACAGCCGGTCTCTCAGGTGAGGGAGAGCCGCTTCCCTGCTCCATCTCAGCAAGCCGGGCAGCGTTTCATCCATCTGCATTCTGCATAAGCCTCTGTGGATGCTCTCAGCAGACGACCAGGGGACGTGGGGCTGCCGGGAGGGCTGGTGGCTCCACAGGAGGTGGGCAGCCCCGGGGACGGGGCTGCTGCTGGCTGCAAAGGGGATGGAGCAAGCCGAGACCTTGCTGGTGATGACGTCCCCACGGTTTGTGAAGGACTGGAGCAGCTAACCCTAATACAAAGAGGCACGGAGGAGCAGACAGCTTAATGACAAAATCTTGCATTAGTTTCTTGTTGCATAGGACAGGGATGGCGGCTGGACCACTCGTGTCCAGGTGAGCATTCACAGGGTGGTTGGAGGGGGGCCGTGGAGACACGTGAAACTCAGACATCACAGCACTCAGTGCCCAGGAATAACCCCATCCTGGGACACCTGGTCCCCAGCTCTTCTTAAAGCAGAGGAGCCCCTCGGCAGGAAAGCAGATGAGCAGCAGATGGAAAAGGAAAGGGATGAGCCTGACCATAGGCACATGCATTGCACCAAGCAAACGTGGGTCGGCCGGGAGAGACCTGGTGGTCCCTGGGCCTTAGTTCTCCCCCGTGTGTCTCACACCCGTCCTGGGGCACAGCAAGGTCCAGCGCCGTGGCAAATGCTTCCAGCCAGTCCCCCCCTCCATCACGGGCTCCCGAGCCACCGTCCCCAAGACTACCCACCCTGTACACTGCATGATGCATAAACAACAGAAACCTGCCCAGACGTACCCTCCACAGGCAACACAGAGCAACACAGAAAACATTAATAATTAAGCTGATATCTTTTCTTTTTTTATGATTGGGCTAAATACAGCCCTTATTCAGGATCTTGCAGATTGATCCCGTTAAAACCAGAAATGCATAATGAAGTCTGGTATTAATTTCTTACAATCTGTTAATTTAAAAAAATAAATCTCAAATTCTTTTATTTTCTGCACATACTGCAGGAGACAGTTTTCTTGCTCAAAATTCAAGTATGTCTTTCTACCAGCAGTATTGCACCCAGAAGTGTCCACCCTCTTCCACAAGCCTTGGCTCTTCTGCCGATCCTTGGCTTTCTGCTAACAGTGTTGCCTGCGGCTGTAGTTTCTGATGCATGCGTGCACTGACACCCACCGTCCCAGTGCTCGTGCCCAGCTCCCAGGCCGGCCGTGCAGACGCGCAGCCCGTACCAGCCCTGCGTGCCCACGGCAGGGTACGTGCCCTGGGACCGGGCAGGCTCTGCAGGCACGCTAACCCCCAGAACAGCCCCAGCTGGAGTCAGTTCATACAAGCCAATTTCTAAGAAGGGGCAGAACCCTAACAGAGCTGATGTCTTTACCAATTAACAAAACTAGGTCCCGAGGCTGTTTCTCCAGCCCCTGCTTCTGAGTACAAACCATCATTTTATCATCTACAAGCATCTGTGCTTTTGGAAGGAAAAGAGGTCTCTCGCCTGACCCCACAGCAGGCTTTCCGCTTGCGAGGGCTGAAGAAAGGAAAGTCTGGGACTCTGCTCTGCTGTGCAGAAGAAACTGCTGCCGCCTCCACTTTGTGCTTGCTTTCATGTCCCTGCCCTGGCATGCCACTGAACCAATTTGTGATTGCTAGTGGCAAAGCACTCAGATCCAAGGTTGACCTCTTCCTTGCATTTCCCTCAGCCATGCTGTGTCTGCACAAAGGCTGCAGCAGGGACAAGGGGGACGCACAGCCAGAGCGGGGGCTGTTCCAACGCGGCCATAAGTGGGGCTCTCCATCCGCCACAGCTCTGTCTCCCTCGCACCCTGATGCTCCTCTTGCAAAGGCCATGCAGTTTGCAGCTGCCACCAGAGCAGTACCAGGGTCAGCCGGGGCAGGAGGAACATTTGCACAGAGGGCACGAGGCAGGTGGGGACAACGGGATGACCAGATCCGGACATCCAGCCACGGGATGGAGGCCAGTAGCAGTGGTGGCTCCAGCGACAACCGTACAGCATCACACCACCACCACTGTGTTTAGAAAGCACTTAAGAAGATTGCCTTTTTGGAACAATAATGCTTCATGGGATAAAGCACGCTTATTCTCTGTGCTACCAGCCGAGGCAGGGTGAGGCTAACAAACGACCCGCAGGGTGAGGCTAACAAATGACCCGCAGGGCGATGGCAGAGGTCTGCCAGCAGCTGGGGGTTATTTTGGGGTGGGGGGGAGAGCGCTGCTGGCGGCAGGAGCAGGGAGGCAGCAGGCCAGCCGACGGTGCGACCATGACACAGGAGAGAGCAGGAATGACCTCACCGTGCATCGCCCCGTTGCGTGCTCTGGCTGTGAGCAGCTCAGTGCTGCCGACCCTGCTGGTCCCTGCGGCCCCACCAGGCAGCGCGGCAGTGATTCTGGCAAGAGCAGCAACCGCAGGGTCCGTGCCTGGCTCAGGGTACCCTGACGGGCACCGCTGGGACGTGCGGGATGGGGCTGTGAGAGCCCAGCCTGGGCATGCTGCTGGCTCGGCTCTGCCCAGTCAGGTCGCGAGGAGATGGAGTTTGTTGTAAAATAGGGAAACGCGGGACCAGAGGCTGCCTGGCCGCTGTGCCTGGGACCCGGCCGTCCTCCTCCTGCGCTTCCCTTAGCAGCGTCCTCCCCAAGCCCCTGGTTAGCAAAACAGAGATTCAAAAGAAACAAATTCCTGTAGTCTCTAGTGACTCCGATTAATCAATGCACAGTAAAAAAGACAGGAATCAGCCCAGCTTTAACCCAAAATTCCTGCGGGGGCCAGCCACCGGCAGAGCTCAGACGTTGCGGTTGCGCTGGCGGCGCTGGGAACGGGCCTGGGTGGGAGCTGGTGGGGGGGGCTGGCAGAGGGGCTGCGAGGCGGCGCCAACTCCTGCACGGGCCCTTCGCCAGCCGGGGACGCTGCTGGTTGGGAGCAGTAACCCGGTGAGATAGAGCCAGGGAGAGCTGGACCGTTTCCCACTAGCTACCTCCAGGCTGTGTGTTTCTGCTCTGGGATGGGGAACGTTTGCTCCAGTGGATGCACTAACTGTCCCGCAACAAGTGTGCCCCGGTCCCTCTGCCCTGTCAGCAGAGGAGCGGTCTCCAGCTGGGCTGCAGCGCTCGGTTGCACTATGAGCCATAAATAAGCTCCTGTATAGCATCTTCCTAGCTCCTCTCAGGTGAATACGGCTGTAACTGAGCGTCCACAGGAGGTGCGGCGGTGGCTTGCAGGCAGTGATGAGCCCGGTTCCCTAGTCCAGAGGCTGCACCCGGGTGCGTGGCACGGCGGGGGCCCTGCGGCATGGCCCAGGCAGGTCCCACCAAGGTGGTCGACTCCGCACACCTGGCCTTAATCGGGTGCACACTCAGCCGCTGCCCGAGTGCCTGTGTTTGGTGCAAGTGTTTCTTCAGGGAAGGCAAGCCCACACGGCTGCGCTGGGGGGAAGAGCCCATGGCCGGGAACACTGTTTGAAGGTGGGCATATACAGACAGCCAATTCCAGCTCCATCAGTCCCAGGGATTGGAGAAGGTGCATCACGAAAAGCAGGGGTCCAGCCTGGTGTCCAAACTTGGCACCCAAATTTCACTGACCGAAGGGTGCCGGGCAGATGGAGAACCAGCGAGGCGCGTGGAGGACGCGTGCCACAGAGCACAGCTCCTCCAACTGACCGGCCTTGCTCAGGAAAGCAGCTGGCGGTGTTGATAAATAAATGTGATAAAAAAGTATAAAGTGTTGGCCGTCAGTAAGAGGGCCCCATGGGCTGGGGTAAATGAGTTCAGCAGCACAGAGCAGCGTGACGGCTGCTCAGTGGGGTGGTTTGCTCTGAGCCTGCAACTCTCATCCGGGACAGGAGAGGACAGCCCCAGACACCGGAGGAGAAGGGGACCGCGCTAGTGTGGGGACAGAACGGAATGGCAGCTCCTCGCCCGGAGCTCTGCTGGTGACACGGCATGGGGACCGGCAGAGCCAAGAGGCAAGGCTTCTGCTTGCCACAGGCTGTTCTAGCGTTCACTGAAGTCTTCGAGGATCTGATCCCGTAGTGCCAGGAGTGGTGCAGCAGCGGCACAGCAGCACTGCCCCGTGCCAGTCTCCAGCACAGCATCAGCCTGGGGGTCCCTGTGCCCATGCGGGGTCTGTGCCCAGGGGAGAAGTGGTGCAGGTCCCTCCAGCCCGCCTCCGTAAGCAGCCCTGCACAGAGGGTCCAGCGTGACCGCAGCAGCCGTCCCCCGAACATGGGCTCACTGGGGCTTTCCTGCCTGGTCCCAGGGACCTGCTGCACTGCCCTCACGCTTTCAAAGCACATTTTGTGGCTGCAGCGAGCAGGAACAAAAAGCAGCTTAAAGGAAGGCAAGGTGAAACCTAACCCAGCCTGGGCGTGGGGTCCCTGCCATCAAACAATCCCACTGCTGATCTTTCCTCTCACTTTAATTTCCATCCTGCATGAAGGCACAGAAGGAACTCTGCATTTGGAGAAGCGATACGCCAAAAACAATGTTTGCTGTTGAAGCTGATCCTCTGTGCTGGGCCAGGGAAGGAAGTTGTCCAGGAAGGGCACCGATGGGCAGCAGCGATACAGCAGTAACTACAATAAGCCCTCACGCCGCTGACTGTGAAGACAGCAGCAGGGCAGACCCCGCCGGGCGCTGGGAGGGAAACGCCACGCGGCTGCTGGCACCGAGGCCGGTGGAACCAGGCCGGCCTGGGGCAGCGCCCTGTGATCCTCCAACAAAGCCAGTGCCGACTCCGGCCAGAAACCGGCGGGTTTAAACCCAACCCGGAGCAGCTTTTCCTGAGGCACGCGAGGGGTCAGCCTGGCGCTCCCCGAGCGTGCGCGGGCAGGCGTGCGCGGCTGCCGCCCTCGCGCCTGCACCCCTTGGGCAGCCCGGCAGGTCAGGGAGCCCCGGTGCGTGGGCACGGCACCTCCTGTCTGCCCGGGCAGGATTTGGGCAGAAAGCTGTCTGCAGAGTGGGCAGACTCGCTGCCCGTCCCCGGGAAGGAGCCAGCATGCTGTGTTCAAGGCTACGGCGTGGGTATGGAGGGAAAAGCGACTCAAGCTTGTCCACAACTCCAGGAAACATTCCTGCAATAAAGCAGCAGTGCTCAGCCCCTCTGGCGCAGCAAACACTGGGACTGGCAGATCAGCAGCTCATTGAACAGCTACACACGTCAGGCAGCTGATTTCTGCCTGAAATAAATGGGTTTATGACAATGTTTCACCTCAGGGGAAAACATGTCCTGACAAGCTGTAGTTAACTCGTGTGCCCTGAGGATCTGTGGTGCCTGGTTTCTTCAGAGAGCGTTTTACTGACTTCTCCCAAAGCCAGGAACAGATTTATACCAATAATAAACAAGGCAAAACAAAGAACCAGAGCAAACAGTTGATAAAAATCTACATTTTGCCTATCTTGTTTGCTATTCTGGATCTGCAACACAGGGAAGGGAAGGGGCAGGGGCCGCGGAAGGGGAGAGGGAAAGCTCCGTGCTGTTGGCACATAGCCTTGTTTCTGTCAGGTAAAAACTCTCCCCAGTGCTTCTTCCGCTCCTTCATGCTGATTGCCAGAAATCATTGCCGGAGGAATACACCAGACATCTCTTAGATTGTGAATTTTCATAAGCTCTCTGCTAACGAACCAGAACTGCTAATTTAAAAGCTGACACTAATGCACTCGTGTGAGCATGAGCTCGCACACGCCGCTGTGACGGCGGTGGAAGAGCCTGCTCCTGCTACGAGAACAATCTGTTCCCTCCTGCCCAGCCCCGAGACCCGTGGCCGCAAGGGGCTGCTGGGGCTGCCTGCCTTCGCTCGTAGACCAGGGCTGCTCTCCAGACTGTTGGAGTATCTTGTTTATCAGCAGCTTCAGGGAGCGCAGCGTTGCAACAGAGGTACCGGAGGAGAGAAGTCAGAAATGAGCTGACTTGAGAAGAAACTGCTCAGGCTTGTTCGGAGCAGGCATTACAGCAGCTCGGGCAGGACACAGCGGGTGGAACGTCTTTCTGCCGTGCAAAGGCTGACATGCGGCTGTCTAATTTAAAATAGCATTTAACATGACTAGAGGTGTTGGATGGGTGCAGGAGCGCTGGCTCTCCCGAGCTCTTCTCTTGCTGAGAGCCTGTCTAGATTACCATATGTTATTCTGCCATATACTTCACCGTGCTTTATTTGTCATCCTTTAGCACATATGCTTACAGCTCTACTGCCTGGCACTCAGAAAGTCTGAATTTAGCTCTGAGTCAGTCACAAACAAACACTCGCTCGGGGCAACGATCTCTGCTTCTCGCCATCCTCACTTCCCGACCCTGGCTCGCAAAAGAAGAAAACAGTCACGCAGTTGGACTAGGCGATCATTGTAGGTCCCTTTCAACTGAAAATCTTTTCTTTTCTTTTCTGTTCCATTCTATTCTTTTCTATTCTATTCTATTCTAGTCCTGCAGCCTCTGCCGTGGCAAGCAGGAGGGCAAACCGTGCCTGCAACGCATGAGTTGCCCTCCAGTCAGTGAGAGAAGAACAGCCACGCTTCAGTTCGGGATATATTTAAAGCCATCCTAAAAGGACGACAACCACAAGAAAAATAATCACAAAGGAACAAACCAAACATGAGGGACTTTATGTACAGGCCAGGCAGCGAGCCGACCTGCACAGAGGCAGGCGCTGAAGCCCGTGCAGCTGCGGCGGCCACTGTCCCTTCCCTTCAACATCAGTTCTGGGAAGCGAAAAGCACAAGTCAACTGTTTCCCTTGGTGCAATTGTGTTTACTTGAACACGCTTGTTCCTTTTACCTTGAGCACAGCAGGGACAAACACCACCAGGAACATTGCTTACTCATGATTTCTCAGCCTACCTTTCCAGGCAGAGCTGTGGCTCCAGGAGATTTCTGTCTCTGCTCGCTCAGCAGGGCCACCCTCCAAAATCTTGCCCCTTTGCCGCATGCAGGGTGCGGGGGGGCTCCCTGCCTGGGGCCGAGCACACCAGGGGCAGAGGGCTGCGGCAGGTCAGGGATGAGGTTTCACTGGCCACCGGGCAAGGATGTCACAAATGGCAGCTAGGTGTGTGGGAATATTATTGTTAGTTCATAAGTAAATATTTAACTTAAGAAGCTGTCCACGTGCTCCGGGAAGTTATGTTGTTGTGCGACAGTTTATAATCATGCAGGTGCAGACCTTGCCAGGCGTGTCCAAAAATACTCTGCCATGAAACGTGGAGAAGGGGGAGACATGGAAGCGCTGCACGTAACAGACCAAGGCAGCAACCTCTGCCCACAGCAGCACGCTGGCTCAGGGCCATACACGCTCCCGCCTTGCCGCAGGTTCACTCGCATGACAACATCTGTCTGTCCACCTGTCCGTCTGTCCATCCACCATTCTGCCAAATCCTGCCTATCCCTCCAGGACCGCTGAATACTCGCTCCCCAGTGAAGCCCCGGCCCAGCCGTGCCCTGCGGGTCGCAGAGCGCCCACAGAGGGGCTCAGCCCGCTGCCGAGCCAGCGTTTCACGGGGGCCAAGACACCATCACGCCGGAGGAAGACCAAGGTCCCTCCTCCTCCGAATCCCCTCGGGGGTGTGGATTTCAAGTCAGCGTTGGAGCCATTGGAAAACAATGAGGCGGGGTGAGGGACTTGTGCCGTTCCTTCCCTATCAGCTGCACTCCCTTCACAAGCAGGTGATTTTTTGTGCCCACTCATCCCACGGACTCATCTGGGCTCAAGGCACAAGCTGTTCCTTCTCCTTTGTGCATCATCAACAACAATATGGGCCTCGCGTGCCAAATTAGCCTCTTAACGACGGCTGGGTAACTGCCGTGGCTTCAGCCCACCCGCACTCGCGCGGGTGGTGGGCACGTGGCGAGCGCGGCACGCAGGCAGGGGCAGAAGCCGGCGCTCCCTCCCAGCTCTGCTCCTCCCGTGGGGCCGGAGCCCCCGGCAGGGAAGGCGCTTCCATCGGGGAGTGAGGGATGCTAAAGGCAGGCGTGGGGCAGGCGCGCGCCCAGGGAAGCAGGTGAACCCATGGTAAGCCTAAACCGCGATCTCACCTTCCCCAGAGTGTTTACAGCTGCCATTTGTGAGTAGCCGACCTTCCTATCATATTCTTTACATCAAGTAATGCTAATTGGACAAAACTGTGAAGATCTGCACGAGAATCACCACGTTAACTGCAACGTGCCTGAAACGATGAGTTTTATGCTAAAAAATACAGCAATTGCACTGAGTGACTTAGGCAGTTCAAGGCTGCAGGAGGAAGAGGTGTGTATATCCCCAAGGAAAGTTTTTCCTGTGTACCTCATGGTGCACTCAAGGAAAAGGAGACTCGAGATTCTTATTCTTCAGGAGTACTGTGGAGTGTCAGTAATAAGTCATCTTTGGCAGGCATATGCTAACAGCATCCAGGGCGGGGAGAACTTCATCAGAGCGGAGAAATCATTCCAGCCTGACTTTGGTACGACTCCAGCAAGTCTGAAATATCCATAAGGGCTCTGCTCCCATCCCTGTCTTGGGCAAGATATCCAATTTACACTTTTCTGTACCACTGGTTTGTAATGCTTATTTGCTTTTATACAGTGTTTTGCAATTTTAAGGGTTTGGATGTGTATTTGCCCAGCAAAAGGCTGCCTCAGTTATAGCAATTACCTTCCCCGCCCCGGCAGCGAAACAGGACCTCATTACTGCCTGGATGCTGTGCTGCAAGCGGGCCACACACAGTATGTTTTTAACTAGGGCTGCACCTTGGAATGGATGGCAATTGTGCTTTGATTTTCTTTCATTTATTTTTAGTGCTTATTAACCAGCTAAATGGCAAGGAAGAAAACCACCATGCACGAGGGGTAAAGGCATCTGGATGGAGGGGACCTTGCAAATCACTTTGAAAGAAGCCGAAGCCGTCGTTAAATACCAGTCCAAAAGATGTGGGGACTCCGCAGCAGCAGGAGGGGAGGTGGGCAGAAGCAGGGTGGCGAGCCCAGCAGCCCCATCGCCTGGCCTTGTGCACCCAGGACACGGAAGACCTGCCTGCCATAGCCAAGCGCCCAGCCAGTGCCAGGATTTTGTGCTGATCTTGGGCTAACTCTGGACTGCCGGTTGCCCTGTGTCGCAAGCCTGGCACTTAGCCCAGGACCCCTGAGATGCAGGCATGGCCAGTGACCAGACGAAGGCAGGACAGTGGGGGACCAGCTGCTGAACCAGGGGCACGGGGGGCATCAGTTCCACTGGGGGAGGCAGCACAGGCCGCTCAGCCGCCCATGGCCGGGCACAGAGGGGTGGTCAGGCTGGCGTCCTGGGCACAGGAGCCCACCAGCACCTGAGGAGAACCGGCCCCCCACCCTGGATCTGAACGGCTCAGCCTGCGAAGTCCATGGCAGGCCAGGCCTTGCCACGCTCACACGGCTTCAATTACAAAAGTTGTCAAAGCTAAAAAAGAAAATAATAAAAATCTCTGTAGGCAATTAAGGCTGCCCAGAGGCTGTAACAAGCATGCTGGCTGCTTCTGCAGACTCTTCGTGCTTCTCCACAGTTCACTGCAAGGACGAGCATTTGCCGTAACAGCCGAGGGACCTGCGATGGCGACCACATAAATCACAGAGAAGTGATCCGAGACTGCAGCAGATCAAAAGCATTGGCTGACAAAATCTGCACTGAAATCAGACGTGTTTATTGGTTCAGTTCACCATGGTAATTAATTACCTAGCACTTATCTAATTAACCAGAGCTTTCATCTACCATTGCCAGAGGCCAATGGCAAATACCAGATTCTGCCCCTCCAGCCACTGCCTAAAATACCTTCCTGGGCAACATCTCACATCGTGTCAGGACAGGCAGCAGGACCAGTATCTCCAGTCTTCCCCCGCTCCTGAAGCGCAGGACGCTTGTGCACATCTGTCTCAAAAGGCAGCTCGTTGCTGATGAGATGAACCCGAGAAGCACCAAGGCAGAGACCAAGCGCCTGCAGCCTTGCTCAGCACCCTGCAGGTCACGCTGTCAGCAGGGGGGACTTGGGTCTGAGCCACAAGCAGGGGCTGCGGTGGCTGCCCCGGCACTGCTGCCTGCTCGCCAGGCCCTGTCCAGCACCCCAAGGCATGCCCCCACATCCCACCGCATGCTCCGTGGCCCCGGGGACAGCAGGCAGCGGCGCGTGCCCCGCGGAGCACGGCTATCGCCCGGGCCCGTCGCGCGCGAGGACGGTCACCGAGCGCTGCTGTGACACCCGCAGCTGACATCGGGTGCTTCGGTGCGATGGGCGAGGTCCCTCGTGTCCTTAGGAGGGGTCTGAGAAGTGACGCCGGGTGGGGCACAGCAGCACCCAAGGCGGCTCCTGACCTGGGGGAGCCAAGGGAAGGGCTGTGCTGGAGGAGGCCCGGGGGAAGCCGGCGCGCGCTCCTCCCACAGCCCCAGAGCTGCCGGCCTCCCTGGGACCAGGGCAAGCCTGCCGCCGACGCCCCTGACCGCAAACGGTCCCGAAGGGCTCCCGGGCTGAGACGGAGTCGGGGGCGGACAGTGAGAACAAAAATCATTGTCCGGACATTGCTGAGAATAAGATCAGCCTCTCCAGGCCAGGATCCGTCGCCCCATGATCCGTTTCTGAGCAGCAGTAGCCTATGTCTGTCCGTCGCTGAACCTGGGCACCGCTGTGGTAATCTGCAGTGCTGCCTTCTGGGGAGCTCAGCCATGACAGAAACAAATCTGTTGCAAGTCACTTGTTTGTGTTAAGAGCCATGAGGGTGAAGACGGGGATTAGTGGGAATGGGCACATCCATCTTTTGACGCTTACCTTGGGAGTGTTTTCCTTCTCAGACAGTTTTCTGGGCCACCCGGGAGGACTATGATGGTTCAAAACGTAAGAGGCACCCGGCCTCTGGCGACCCCACGCTCAGATAGGCTGAGCCGGGGCTGGGGAGCCAAGCGTGCCGAGCCCCCACCCTGGAGCCAGCCCCCGCACCGAGCCCTGTCCCCTACAGGGAGCGCATCCCCTCCGAGCGCCCTGGCAGGCTGACGCCGCGCAGACAGACACCCGAGATCGGCAAGCACCAGCGAGCACCGGATGCGAGGCAGCTGCTCCGCTGGCACGGGTTGATCCGCACCCACACGGGGACCCGCGAAACAGCCCGGGCTGCTGCAGCTGCGAGCCGAGGTGCCAAGACAGGGGCTGCGGCACAGCCGCTCCTAACGCACCACCACCCCTTCGCGCAGCCCGCGGAGGTTCGCTACAGCATTAACTCTTTCTTTGTGCACCTGAAAAAAAAAAAACACAGGGTGGTTTCAGATTTGCACCAAACGGAGCCAGAGAAAGGCACGGTCTGAAGCCAGCGTCCAGGGTGGGAGTGCCGTTTCGATCCCTGGGGCCCGCGGGAAGCGCAGCCCGGGGGAGGAGTGCCACAGCAGCCAACTCGGACAAACCTTTGGCACGAAGCCATCGCCGGAGCCGGGAAGGCCTGTGCCCTGGCGCGCGCATGTGTGCCCGCCACACGCCCCGGCACCCACCCTGCCGGCCAGAGGGCAAGCGGGTCACCGGCCCCAGCCCTCGCCGCCTGAGCACAGCGGTGGAAGGCGAGTCAAGGTTAACGGCGACACACCTGCAAAAACAGCCAATCTGGGACAAACCGCAGCGCCGGCCCGAGGAGGAACCTCTCGCACCTGATGGGGCAAAGGGGAGCAGGCGGAGGGGGACCGGCCACCGTCGATCTTGGGAGCAGCACAAAGCGGAAGGGAGGGTATTTAACCCCCTGCAGAGCCCCTTAAAACCTCTTCTGAGCTCCAAAACCCAACAGCTGAAGAAATAGCGGGGTGTTTTCCTTACCTTTTCCGCAGAGTATCGCTTTCAGCTGACTCTGGTAGAGCCGCTATGACTGAAACAACAGGTTACTCCGGGTGAGGAACAGGAGAGGGGGTTTGCATTTGTTTTAGTAAGACAAGAAAAATGTTCCCTGGGTTTTGTTGAAGCCTTATCTATAAAATTGACCTGTATTGTTACTTAGTTGCTTTCCCTCTATTAAAGCAGGTGGAAAGGCAAGGCAAACTGGCCTCCTGCTGTCTGCAGAATCTGAATTTGCACTTGAAGCGCTAGGCAGTTATTTGGGACAATATAAATATAAAATCCCGATTTGCTAAGAGCTTAATAAGCTGTCACATACAAAATAGCACAGAACATTACCCGCTAGATATTTCTGGCAGAATTATATGAAAGAAAGAGCTAAGGTTGCCATTGACAAAATTGATGATAAATATTGAGAGACATTTTTTGCCAAATACACAGACATAATAAGAGCGATGTCGAAGAGGTTACCAGTAGCGACGGATGTAAGGAGGAGGACAGCTCGTGTGACAGCAGGGCTCTGACAGAAAAGGCAGCCATCCCAGATGCCACGCAGAGCTGGCTCGTCCCCGTCCCTGTCCCGTCCCCTCCCTGACACCAGGGCTGTGCCCCTCGCGGGGGCTCCCAGGCCACCCCGCGCCCCGTCCTGCCCTGTCCCCATTCCTGCAGGCACTGCTCGGTGCCCGCTGCCCCTGACCCATCTTCACCCCGTCTCCCCACAGCAGTGGGCTCGTCCACATTAAAAACCCGCACTTGGACTCGATGGAGGAGGATGTTCTGTATCACTTGGACTTGGGAACGAAGACGCACAACCTGCCAGCAATGTTTGGGGACATAAAGGTAAATAGCAGGTGCAAAAGCGAGGCAGCAGCTCCCAGCCTCGCAAGGCTCTCTGGCCCCTCATCCCGCAGCTCTGCTGCCTTGTGCCGGGGCCCTGCTGCTGCGGATGCTCCCGCTGGGGACAGGGTCCAGCTGCTCAGTAAAGGGACTCAGTGACCCAGGGCAGCCCAGGCAGGGAGGTCGTCCGTCCTTGCTTGTTTTGGGCAGAAATCCAAATAGAAAATTATCCTTTGAAAAACCTGTAGTTCCATAAAACCTGATTTTATATTGGCCCCCATGTTAGAGGACAGACGGAGGAAGCATTTGTCCAAAGCATCTGATCATCGTCTACTGGAGACGAGGGAAAGAGGATGTCTTATTTTTGGCTGAGACCTGCTGTCAAAACCAGTCTGTCACAACCGCATTCCTCTTCCATTTTAAATCAGAGCATTTCCCCAGCGGCGTGGGGGAAGAGCCACGGTGCTCCAGGGCTCGAGCAGCCCGGCACAGCCGCTGCCACGCAGGGGCTCCCGCTCCTCTGCGCCGCTGGCAGCCAGAGCAGCAGCGCTGCCTTTGCAGCCGCATGCTGGTCCCCCTCCTACGTTCAGGGCGCATTTTTTCTTTTAATATGTAAAATTTGTCCTTTTTCTCCCTGACTTTATGGCCTCTGTGTCATCAGCAGTGCTCACTAATTGCAGTCAACGCTGTTGATAGAATAAATTAAATGACGAGCTACTCTAACATCTGATTTTGCTTTGCTGTCAGTAGGAATGCTAACAGCTTAAACTTGCTGAATTACTTTACATTTTCTTGGCCTGGGACTGATACCCAAGTATGTGCAGCTGTACAGACCTAGTGTAGTCACAACCCTAAAGGAGTGACAGTTTGGTTTCAATGTTAATTCCTGTTTTTGAGACCCTCAGCTGTTCTGGTGTCCCCTGATTGCCTGCAAGGAAGCAGCATCCCGCTGCGCTCTCTGGGGAGACGTGTCCAGTGCAGCCCGCCGCTGCCACATTACGACTGAACCTTGGTACCTATTTTAGCTAAAAAGGACCAACACATTCGTACTTTACATCCAGTTTGTCTGCATTGGCGGCAGCCCAAACAGGATGAGGACATTTGCCCAGTTCATCTACAAGGAGCTGGGACTGACGGGTGACAGGGAGGACCTGGCAGACATCTGCGCAGGGACAGACCAGTACGCCATGTACCGGGCTGGGCCAGTGCTCTCCATCAGTGTAAGTACCGCGCTGTGCTGCACCGTTTTCCATCCTGGGCACTCACCGCAGCCTCTGCCCTGGGGTCTGCTGCTGCCAACGTGGTCCTGCAGCGGGCTGGCACAGGGGCCCCGTCTCCCCCGGCAGCAGGGAGGGCACGCGGCACGACCTCTCCCTCCCGTGCCTCTGCTTCCCGCAACACCCACTGGCAGATCTTTTCCCTCTTTTCAGTTTTCAGCCATTACCACCAGCACGACCTTTCAGCCGTAGTAAAGCTGCTTCTGTTTGAATGATATTCCTCAGCACCCTACACGTTCAGTTTAAAAAGCATCGTATTAAAAACGAACACGCACGTATTTTGCTCAGCTCAGCAGTCTGGCAATTCAAGAGGCAAAGACCACTTCCCACCACAGATGAACTATGAAATATTGCTGGAAGTATTACAGTGACATGAGCTCTAAAGTAAAAATCTTGCTTTGTTATTAATTATTCTTTAAGAGCAGCAGAATTTTTAGCACTGCACAAAGGAAAAAGCAAATACAGGCTGTGCTGGTGGGTGCTCACACCCCAGGGCTCGGTCCTGCTGTCGTTTCTTCAGGCACAAGATTAGTCTTAAATCTGATTCACAGGAGACGGCATCGCTCACAACAGAGCTCACATTTGGTCCCTCTGACAAAATCAAACCAAACCTGACGGACGGAAAAGCCTGAGGGAATCAATCCGACAGGATCCAAGGGTTTAAAAAACCCCCAAGTTTTGCTATTCCCCAATCCGGCAGCAGTTGTGACACAGCTAGAAGAAAAGTCAATGCTGAGCTCTTGGCCATACACCAGTTTTGCGCCAACGCAGAAGCCATCGACCCCCGGGCTTGTCCCTGCGAGGGGACGCAGGGCAGAGCACGCAGCGAGCCTCCCCCAAAACACTTCGTGCAGAGCAGCTGCCAACATCACATTTTTGCAAGTTGCTTAGAAACACAAATGAACTCAAACATACCGGAGGCAGGAACACAGTTTCCTGCTTTGAATATTTACAATGAGAATAAATTTTTTAGGCATTGGCAAATAAGTCAGGCTGATGTTCCAGAATAAGAACACGGAAAATGTTTTCATATTTAAAACATGATACAAGCCTAATAGACCATCAGTCTCACAGCCAAATGAAAAGAGACAAAGCAATATGAAAACGGCGTATATTAGCTGTGCTTCTTTACATACGCTTCCTTCAGGTTTTTGAACATGATAGCAAAACCAAAAAAATGTGAGGCATTTTTCCTGGGGAAAAAACCCAAAACCCACACTACCAAATGCCTTTTGTTTTTAAAGGTAAAGCCGAGAAAAGGACGGCGGTTGAGCAATGGAGCAGAAAACTAAGATGATCACATGAGGGAGCGCTGGGCAGAAAGCAGAGGCAGCCTCAACAGCTCGAGATTTGCAAAACATCTGCCAGCCCAAAGGAGCGGCAGTGGAGACAGGGCAGTGGGGCACCACGAGCCATGGCAGAGGACAGGGAACGGGCTGGTGCCAGTGGAGGGGAGAGCCTGTAGGCAGCCAGGCAGGCGCTGGGGACGGAGGGACACCAGGATGGGTGATGTGAGCCAGGAAGCAGGACAGCTGGCCTGCAAGGCACAAGGCTTCATGTGGCAAATGCCTGACCCCAAAACCGGTCCTCACCGAGGGGCACAAACCCATCTGTTGTCCTTCGTGCCCAGCGATGTGGGCAGAGGTGCTCCGGCGTGGGGCGAGGATGGGCCGGGAGGTGCCTGGAGAAGCAGAGGCTCGGCTTGTCCTCACTGAAATTCACCACTCCAAGAGTACGAGCAGGACATGACAAAGAATGGAAGTCAGAACACGGCATAAGGATGGGCAACACAAGGGGAAGGTCTTGGAGCATTCAGCCGTCGGGGCGCGTTCGTGGAGAGACCTTTCTTGAAGGAGAGGTGCCATCTGTGCACCTGACGTACTGGTCCCCAGGGATGAACGTCAGCTCTATTGATAAGAAGAGCCTTAAAAGCGTCAAGGGGAGGAGAAGAGGGTTAGATGCTTTCCCTGGACGGGCTACATAGACCCCGAGATGTCTCTCCCCCCTCAAAAAAAATCGCTGTTGGGTCTTGTCAGTGGAAAGAGGCCACAGCGTAACCCTGGGCTCATTGCAGTCACGTACCTGTCACCTGCTGCAGCATCACTGGGAATGACATTTTTCTTTTCTCTCCTCCCAACAGCATGGCACGGGCATCCCTTCCATTTCTATCATGCTTCATGAACTAATCAAACTGCTGCGCCATCCAAAATGCCGAGACGTTACTCTTACATGCATCGGTACTTCTGGAGGCTTAGGTAAGCTATCCGTGGTCGGTCTTCTGGGGAAGGAGGGTATTAATAAAAAGCATTCTCAGCAATAGGTCATGTAATTATGAGCTTTAGGATTTTGTCAGGTCCCCAAATATCAAACAACATGATATTTTGTTTTGGGTTAAAACCCAGCAAAATTCTAGCGACTGGCTTAGCAGGGGGCACATTTTCTTAAGGAACAAAGGCCTTGAATTCACAATTGGGTATCACTTTTCAAAAACAAAACATTTGACTGGAAGTCACTCTCATGCTTTGAGATCCTCCCGGCTGTCCCGGTGCCTGTAGTGCTCTGCGCTGGTGGGACCCCCGGCTGGGCAGTGGAGCTGCTCACGCCTGCACAAGCTGGTGGTGGAGCGTGATCTCTGCAAGCCAGAAGCAATTAAAACGCTGTCTCTCAGCACGTTCCCACAATCACTCCTCGTGTGCTGATTCTGTACATTTTACTCCTACATCTGTGCTACTGCATGAATTTAAATTATTCTCTCACATCTGGTTTTCTCACTAAAAAGAACAACCCCACAGTCATGCATACATCTATAGAGATTTTTCTGTCACGCTGAAGTTTTGTAGCAGGTCACAAGTGTTATGAGCTCTGGCTTAGCCTCAGCCTTCATTTTCACAGGGATTGAGGCCGGGTCTGTTGTGATCACGGACACGGCAGTGGACTCCTCCTTCAAGCCACGGTTTGAGCAGGTGGTGCTGGATGACGTGGTGGTGCGGAGCACTGAGCTGGACAAGGACCTCGTGGAGGAACTACTCGCCTGCAGCAAGGAGACTCCTGACTTTCCCACGCTCATCGGCCATACCATGTGCACCTATGACTTCTACAAAGGTAGAATGATCTTTCACTGTCCTTCCTCCCCCCAAACAATGCCCAGTCTTTATGTTCTTATATAGGCAAAATTATCCATGCTACCAAAGCCTAAGAAGGGCTGCAGGAGCTGACCTACCTGATACGTTAGAACTTGTTCAGTGGTCAGAGCAGGGTACACCTTCAGAACACGCAGTACCAATTTCAGCACTTTGCCAGGGTGAGACCTACTCTGCTAATCGGTCTCTCGTGCATCTGACAGTTACATTTTGTAATGTCACCTGCAAGACCAGCGCTGCTGGAGCTGGTGGCGGATCAAGAGTGAAGATCCACCCAGCAGCAGTTGCTCCCTGGGACAATGCAGGTGCCCGGGGGGACTTCTGCTGCCCCCCAGTCCAGAGGTTACATGGGAGCCATGTGCGGTTGCAGACCCTCCAAAAGCTTGAGGCCAGTAGCCTCACCCTGGCAAAGAAAACAGTCCCTTGTCCACAAGCCTGGAGCAAGCCTAGCAGATGGGTTACACTCAGTTGTTTCCTACAACAAGATTCTAACTTCAGAACTACCAAACACTAGAAAAATGTCAGGACACATGTGACATTTACATAAACAAACTTTGGTTACTCTGGAACCATTTCCTTTGCAAAATTAAATGCTGATTGCAGAGTAGACGAAATGTAATAAATGAAGAATTAATAATCTGAGGACTATTTATAAACCTTTGGATCTGCTTGCAAATGCAACCATCTGCGTATTGCTCAAGACCATGTTTTATTTAAACAAAAAGCATTTGAGAGTATTAGCAGTAGGCACAGCAATAAAACGAAGCACTCCGCCCAGGTTAGCACAGCCACAGGTATACAATTTGCTTGCACAAAGGACTTTACATACCATGCGAGAGGAGTAGCTGCACCGGGCATGGGTCTGCTCTGCAGACCCAGGTGTGGCTGCAGGACAGCCAAAGCCACCAGTGGAGTTAGAGGAGAGGGTCAGGACGGGTGCCTGCACCTGGACGCACTGAGCACAGTGTTGGGTCCTGCCTGCAGCGATGCCCCAGGGCTGCGGCGGGAGTGGGAGGGAGCACCAGCGCCAGTGCCCCACGACCCGGGTCCCGGCCAGCACCAATGCCACCCAAGCAGGGAACGCCACTTGCAAGCGGCTCTGGCTGCCTGCCATCCATGGCAGCCCCTTAAGAAAAATTAAACCTAAATTAAGGGGGTTTTCCTCTCCCCAATTTTCCCGTTCTGCACAGGTTGCCACGCTCCTCTTCCACAGTAATTTGGCATTTTTTGGATTTAACCTGGCAGACCTTCACAGACCATGGACCTCAGAGGAGCTGCGATGACTTGCCCCTGCAGAGTGCAATATACCCCCTGTACTTAACACCTGTGGGCTTACTCATCCTTTTTACAAATGTTAAAAGCTGTATAATTTTCTCCTCTATACAGAGACATAGCAGACTGGCTTTAAACGCTGAAGTTAATGAGTTAAGTAACTATTCAAAGGAAAACTTAGTCGGCTTCAGACAAAATGTAGGCACTGCTGGACTCCCCATTTGAAACTACACCCCGTTCACCGTGACTGTAAACCCACGCGGGGCCAGCAGCGACACTTCTCCGCTTCCTTTCAAGGTCAGGGGAGATTAGACAGAGCATTGTGCTCTTTTTCCAGTGAAAAAAAGTTAGAGTACTTAAAAAAGAGCTTATGATGCCAGCGTGAGGAACACTGAAATGGAGTCCACGGTGTTCGCTGCCCTGTGCGGGCTGCGTGGCCTGAAAGGTGAGTCCTCCTGCAGCTGCTTCCGTGCCCTTCCCGCACCCCTGCGCTCCCCGGCTTAACTGGAGGGTTCGGTTTGGGGCGAGATTCAGACAACCTGAAGGCCGAAAACGCATTCCTAACAATTTTCACTAGAAAAGTACGCTAAAACAAATTTTGTGGCTCAATAAAAAACAAGCTTGTTTTAAAAGGCCTGAGCGCGTGTTGGACAAAACAAAACTTAATCCCCCCTCATCCTTCCCCCAGCCTTAAAACGAGTCCTGGCCCTACCGCTGCAGCTGCCTTCCCCCGTTTTGGTGGAAAAGAAACAGGGCAAGCGGAGGGCACCTGCAGAGCCATGCTGAGGCCAGCGGCTCCCCCGGGGGTCCTCCGGCTTCGGCCCCCCCGACGCGTGAGCAGGGCCTCCTCTCCTTCCCCACAGGGCAGTGTTTTAAGGCAGCGGGTGCCTGTTGTCACGCGCCAGGTAACGCAGCGCTTTGGCCGTCCTGCAGCTGCTGTCGTCTGCGTGGCACTCCTGGACCGCCTGGAGGGGGACCAGATCCGGGCGCCCCACGAGGTGCTGTGGGAGTACCGGCAGCGGCCCCAGCGCCTGATCGCAGCCTTCATCCGAAAGCGCCTGGGGGGGGCTGCGCCCTGCAGTGGGAAATGCACTTTTCTCCAGCAACTGATGGGTGATACAGCACGAGCAACGGGGCGCTGGGTCCCAGCCGGCGCAGCACATGTTTGTGCCCCCAGTGCACCGGCACGCCGTGGACCCTTTTTGTGGGAAACAGAAAAGACAGACTCAATCACGCACGATGCGTGCCCACAGGCAGGTGCCCTCCATGGCTGAGCGAGGCGGCCAGATCCAGCGAACGCCACTGTGCAGGAGCTGCGGACCTCCAACACGGCTTGAATTGCACCAACACACTTGCACCACGTGAGAGCTCCAGCCAAAATTTGCACAGAAATTAAGACTGTGCTACCCAACTGCACGCTCCTCACTCCCGCCTTCAGTGGTCACAAAGGACTGTCCCATTAGGGTTGCTCCTGCCCGCAGCGATCCTCTAGGAAGGACACCCCTTTGCATTTGGCATAAACCCAAAACCTCAGTAAATGACGTGCAAAATTAATCCACATTCGTGACCATTATTGCTACTCATTGCTGTTATGAAGGCCCTTCAGACTTTCATTCATACAATATTTAAATATCTGTCAAAACCTGATGCATACCAGTGTTTGAACACGAGAGGTTGGTGTGCAGGAAGCCCACCTTGCGCAGACTGTCCCAGCTGCGCAGGAGCAGCTCTGCCCCCGTCGCGTGGTTGGCAGGTTTGGGCGCGGGGCACACGGGGACCCCCGAGAGGGAGAGGGATGGGGAGCACACCTTACCGATACAACCTCGACCTGATTTCAGGTAACTGCCAGGGACTGCATCTTTCCCATTCATCTGCTAATCGACACCCATCAATGATCCAGAAAATCATCTTTAAGCGTCTCCACAAGCCGTAAGAGACTAAACTGCGCCTGGGTTGAGCGGAGGGGTTTTTCGTGGAGGGTCACCTACAGCCTGAAGCATTTCCCACCGAAATCACTTCCAGTTGTTAAGGTTCACAAACAAGCTTGCTTCCAAATGAATTTTGACACTTTTGGAACAATAACTCACAGGATTTAAGAGTTCTGGCAAACAAAATTTTAACATATCAAAAAACGTGGGAGAGGCTCTTAAGATATTAACAACATTAAGAGCACAAAACGTGTAAGTCTAAAGACACTTACAGACATGCTGAGGGGCCGACCCCGAGGCAGTTGTTCTCCAGTCAGCATCCTAAAATCTGCTTCATCAGCAACCGCGGGGCCCCTCTAGTTCCAGAAATATTTCCACACACTCAGGTACCGCTCGGTCTGCCTCCCAAATGCGCAGGTTGCTCTTGGCATCCCTCTCATCACCCCACTGCACGTTGTCATGGCTGGCCGGCGGCGGAGTGGGGCCATCTGGGGTGCTCCCCCAGCGCTGGGACCCCACTTTCATGGTCCCCCGAGCTACTCCAACAACTTACCAGCACTTCGATCTGGGATACATTCAGTTTGCTGCCGTGAAAAAGCAAACTCCACTTTTTACAAGAAAAGGAGATTAGTTCCTAGCTTCCATTCTGAGATTGCCATTTTTAGGCTCAAATATTAGTCTGACAGGGGAGGAATCCCAGGACAGGAGCCAATGTTCTCCCGGAACGGAAACAAAATCACTCCAGTCACTTAACATGCAATCTAACCTACCATTCAAACTCAGTTCTGTTAAGTCCAAAGTCCACTTAATAAAATTCTATACTAATAGCAATGTACCTTAAGTCCTTTGTGAAAAGAATTTAAAACCACTCCAGGAAAAGAAATATGATACTTCAACATTTTGCCTAATATGATAGGTGAGGTTTGCTCTGCCATAGCTTACAGAAACAGAGTCCTGGTCGTTAACTCTGCAGGAGATAGTGAACTCTCTATTTTCTAGAGCATTGTCCAGCGAAGAGGCTCTTGTTTTTCTTACTTTGCTTTTAGCTTAATAATTATGTTGTTAAATGGTTTTTCTGCTGCACATTCTAAGTTTGACACTCTTTAAGGGTTTCAGATGAGTCAGTAGTTTACAGAGCTCAGAATGCGTGTCCTTGGTGAGCTCCTTTTCAAAATATTGACCATTCCTGCAAAGCCCTCTGTATTCTGAGAAGGCTCAGAATGGGCATCACAATCACTTACGTTTTTCTTTTTCTATAAATACACACATAAATGTGCATCTAAGCTTACGTGCACATAAGTTGGCACAAACTTTAAGCGTTTCGCAACAGCTGGATACTGCACCAACTGATCTTGTGCCAGCTGGGTACTTCACTTTCAGACGCTATTTAACATTTAAGCCACCAGGCTACCAAAATTCACAGAGAAGTAGTATATCTTGAAACCGAATAACTTAATTTTCACGAAGAAGTTTTTCTCAGGCTTTAAAAAATCAGATTAGTAGTCAAACTGCATACACTTCATACACTGGCATAAAGGATAGCTGAATTCCGAACTGTTACCCTTACTGAGTCAAAACCAACAAAGTAGGGCTGCAAGAGATGCTGGTCGAGAAGTCTATTTCCCTTTAACGTTTTCTTAATCACTATTTTTATGTGCAAGTAATTTCATACATCTTTGTACAAAAATAACTTGCAAAATTTCATTTTTTTAAAAAAGCGTAGAAAGCATTTATCGTGAAAACAACTGTCCTTATAAGCATCTCGATTTCCTGAAGGATTTTGATCATCTCTTGTGAACAGCGCTAAGGTGAGGACGACACAGTGAGGCAAAACATCCACCTCCTTACCGCAGGAGCACAGAAGAGAGGCGCTTGGCTGGGCGAGGGAGAATGGCCGAGGCGGTCTGCAGGAGCTCTCCAGGCAAGAGCAGCCTCTGGTTGTGCTGAGCAAAATACCTGAAGCCAGTTTCACTGACCTGCACGTTTTCCATGCTCCACTGCTACATGAAAATCCCTCTAAAAATCCTCATTCTGGCTTCACCATATCAACCCGATTCATGGTTGCAGTGAGCTGGCACAGCCTCGTCGATGTAAGCAGACTTCTAGTCAGTCTATTCCCTGAGAAACAACAGACATGAAGACAATCACAGACACTGCCTAAAAATCAGTATTTTAAAAACAAATTAAACTTTCTTTTTTCATAAATGTCTTGGTGTTTATAAAAGATGACAACTATAATCTGAAAATATTTTGCACCACTGAAATTATCTTGTAGGTCTGCCTTTAAAGGCAAGGAAAAAAAAAAAATCAACTGCCTTAAGTTTGGGATCTTCTGTTTCTGGGAAGCAGTCTAGCAGCCGATCTGGTCTCCAAAAGAGAAGAAAAGCAAAGCCGGTCTCCCCTGCAGGAACATCCAACAAGTTGTGAAGCTGGCCAAGTGTGTTTTAAAAATAATGAGTTACCCCAAATGAGATACCAAAATAAAATGCACAAATATACACAGAATTGTAATTTTAGCACAAACATGCAAAAGCTAAATCTGGAAGACATACAGCTCCCACGGCTTTTGGGCAGTCTCTGTAGCATTTCTCCCCCCATTAAAATAACTTAGCTTCAATACTCAGATTATGTTGCTCCTGGTCTTGAACTTTGCTTGCTCTCAGGAGTCTGTCGCACCAGCTCTTGCCCTGCCTTTCTGGCACCCTTCTTAGAGTCTCCGTCTGCTTCTGACTTTGCACCATTGAACACCCAGGCCAGAGCAAACCTCCCTCCCCCAGGTGCTCAGAGACACCTGCCGAGATCAGGCTTACGCTACAAGATTTTGCCGATGTTACTATCAGTTTGAGGTGTGAAAACTTGACATCGCTTGTCTCTGATTGCAAAACATTTGGTGTGGAGTCGCAGAGTATGTCAAGAGAAGGGGGCCTGTTGTCTGTGCCAGGTAAGGAGGTGGCATATAGTGGCTAGCAGTAAAACCGCTCTCCTGGTGTTTGCTGGACCTGCACCGTGGGCTCCGCTGGGAGAACACAGACCGGGCTCTCATCTACCCTGATCCTCAATTTCTCATTTTGACAGTGAGGAATTACTGTCTGTTTCACAAGGCATTGTAGGATGTGAGCCATTAATGCCTATAAGGCATTACAATATTACATTAATGAAGTTCCTGTAATTATCTAGATACACAACTATGGATGTTCAGATCTTTCTGATATTCATCGTCCTTAGATATTTTTGGTTAAACTGCTAATTGTAGCTTGTTTACATACATTTTACACTCATCTTATGTAAGGCTTGTAAACATAATCAGTTACAAAATGAAGTGACATCAATTTCCTTTTCATTTAATAGAATCATATTCAGTAGTTTCAGCTCCAAAATAAAGATCCCAGATCTGAAATGTTATTTCTAATTTATACTGAAAGACTAATCTGCAATATGAAATTGCATGACTGGTTTGCAGTAAATACGATGCAGCAAATTGGCTTCTAAATATAGACAAGGGTTAAGTTTCTTCTTATAATAATCAAGGAATAATAGAAACATTATGATAATGAAGATTTTGTAATTAAAAGAATCAAATTCTCATGAAACCTTCAATGAAAGTTCTGGGATGTATTCATGTATCATAATATAATCTAAAGTGACTGTTCTGCAAAGCTATTTTGGATTTATGCTGCCAATTCAAAAACAGAGTTCCTACTCAAGATGCTATATATCAGATTGGCCTGTAACGTCTGTAGGAGTCTTTCATGTACAGGTGTCCTATCTCCCAGTAGAAAGGGACATGGGAAGTTATACTACCACAGCCTACACCCACCAAGCCTCTATAAAACCTTCACACCAAGGCAGGCGTAAAATGGTGTAGCACCGCATGAGAAAGGCACGTTGTCTTTTTGAATGATTGCACACATTGAGAACTAAGTAGTTCTATGACACAGCCTAAGGGAAATTTATTTAAAGTTTTCACATTATAGGCCAGACAACACCCCTGAAGCTTCTCCACTCTGGATATGAGAGGCGCTCTACATTTTAAAAGCTGTAGATTCCATATCTCTTCTTGGAAGCTTCAATGGAGGAATTTTTGGTAAAATCTCTTTTGCGTAAAGTGTTTTATGAAGTCCAGCTTCTCGAAGAGCTAGCTCAACACGAAGTCTAGGGTCAGAAATGATCTGTTAAAATAAGCCACAGCAATGATAAATAGAAAGAAAACAATAATTTCCTCATACACACAGTGTATCTTACAGGTTATCTGTGGATGTATATATTTAAAAAATTTTAAAAGACAGTCAGAAAATTACAGTCATAAAACAAAGCCTTTGAAACCAGAGAAACTCTACAGTGAACAAAGCCCTATCTCACTGAATCATAGAATCATAGAACACCATGTTGGAAGGGACCTCAAGGATCATCTGGTCCAACCTTTCTAGGCAAGAGCACAGTCTGGACGAGATGGCCCAGCACCCTGTCCAGCTGAGTCTTAAAAGTATCCAGCGTAGCGGAGTCGACCACTTCCCTGGGGAGATTATTCCAATGGTTGACTGTTCTCATTGTGAAAAAGTTGCCTCTCGTGTCTGATCGGAATCTCCCTAAGAGTAACTTACAGCCGTTACCCCTTGTCCTCTCCATGGGACTCCTTGTAAAAAGGGAGTCTCCGTCTTCTTGGTAACTTCCCGTCAAGTACTGATACCTGGTGATGAGCCTAAGCCTCCTTTTCTCAAGGCTGAACAAACCCAGTTCTCTCAGCCTATCCTCACATGGCAGGCGGCCCAGACCCTTGATCATCCTGGTGGCCCTTCTTTGGACCCCCTCCAGCCTGTCCACATCTTTTTTGAATAGCGGGGACCAGAACTGCACACAGTACTCCAGGTGTGGCCTGAGAAGCGCTGAGTAGAGTGGGACAATGACGTCTCTATCTCTGCTGGTGATGCCCTTTTTGATGCAACCCAGCATCCTATTGACCTTCTTGGCCGCAGCAGCACAAATCTTGATGTTATCCTTTTTAATATTAACGATCACTAACTATTTTAACAAAGAGCCCTTGTTGTCATTCCTTAGCAAAACTCAAAGGGTAGATGAGAAATCGAGTGACTTTTAATTCAGCCTACTCACTGAAGAGTTGCTGCCTTCTCTAATGTTCCCCATCAATACAGCCCTGCTTTCAGCACAATACTTTTAATCCCTTCTTGTTTGTTTCTATGGAATCCGAGTGCTTCAAACACATTTATGATTTTTCTCACAGCGTTGCCTTGTGACTACATGGCAGTACCACTTCCATTTTACATAACAACAATTAATGCCCAGGGAAATTACTTCCAAAGTTTGTCAAAAGGTTATTTGACAAAATCTGTAAGCCTCTTTCAAATCCTTCTTCCATGGGCTACAGTGGGGGAGCAGTGAAAGTACAAGAGAGAGTGTCACACTGCTTTCAGTTCTAGCATCACCTGCCACAGTGCCCAGAGCTGCTGGGAAGACCAACACTGGAGAACATTATCCATAACCACTGCAGCTCTGGGATGGAGCATGCTAATATGCTTGGCACGAATCACGTATTGCAGTCTGAGCAGTCCCAAAACCTGTTTGGAGTTGAAACAGGAAGAATATTCTGAGAATTCAGGTATCAATCCCAAATACACATGTTCAGGGCATTTTTAAGCTAAGGCTTTTCAGAACCTCATACATCGGTCAGATTGGGTAAATTTTAATAGCCAAACAAAAACTACATCTCTTGCACCACATCTCTCTACCAAACTGAGAAGCTTTAAAATGTCTTAGAATGGGACGTGCTGGACAAGCTTAGTTACAGCCATCGTTAAATTTCAGCTTATTCAATGCTAAAAGAAAGCTTTTATGCCATAGAATCATATCATAGCACTTCTCTTTCTATAAACGTAATTTTCAAATTCCAGAGTGGGAATAATTTCAAATGCATAGACTGAGCAGATGGGGAACAGTAGGGGAATCATAAAATCCTCCCCTATGTTGCTTAATTCCACTGGAAATTGAGCCTGCACTGTCCTCAGCAATCTGAGTGACCTGAAAACAGGAGTATAGTTACTTCAGTTTCCTGCTTCATTTACACTTCACTGGTTTCTTCTCCTTTAGCCCTTGCATATCACATCCCAACTGATCTTCAATCCAGCAAAAGCGTAAAGACAGTCAAGATACTAATTTTCAGCTTATGAAGAGATTTGTGCTGTGCGTAATCTTCCAAGAAAAAATAATTCTCCATAATTAAGTTACCTGTGACATAGGTCTTTTGTATACAGTCGGGAGAACTTTTATGCTGAGTCAATTCACTTCAAATACTTAGTACAACGCTAACTGGAGCAGGTGAAAAGGAGGCACTCTTTTAAATAAATGCATAAAAATGTAAAAGGGGTGAGTTTTGAAATGAAAAAAATAACAAACAGATCAGTCAAAATGCCTCGCAAACACAGGAACTGCCCAATGGTCCCTTTAGCCCAATATCCTCTCTCCAGTGGTGGCAATGGGAGATGCTGTTCAGGGAGAGCCCAGGAGTCCTACGCTGGACCTGAACGGACCTTTGTGGTCCACTCTTGTTGTGGTCCTCCAGCACCTACTTTGGGTCAGAGAGATTACCCCACCTATTACTCCTCATGGTTTTATTTATTTATTTATTTATTACACACATTATATTCTATATTTTACTGTTAATATTGCTATTTAGGATATATTAATATTACTCTCATGTATCGCTATAAGATACATGTGCATACAATAAACTATATAGTATGATTACAGACAATTACCTGCTGTTCATTGTATGTATGCAACTTAAACAGTGGCTTCTGAAGATCAAACTCTTCTTTGGTTCCAATGCCTATCCGAGCTTTAGATGCCACCGTATCAGCCACGACTCTAGCTGGATCTAATTTTGCAACAATGGCAACCTAAAATACATGGTATGAAAATAACAATTACCCTATCTATGTAGACCTAAGGTGAGAAAAGGTTATTATCAATAACACATCCTTTGAGAACACAATTATTTACCTGGTTTAAAAATTTCAAAAGTTGTTTTGACCACGTTGTATCCATATATAAAAGTCGTAAAGCTTAAAACTTGAATCCAAAGTAAAACCACTTTGACAGAGAATAATAACCAGGGAGATTTTTTTTCCCATTTCCCAATGGAGGCAATGTAATTGGCTGGACAATACAGCACTGCGCATGCGCATAACTGCTGTAAAGTGGAGACTTGCCTGCTATGTGGACAGGCTTAACACAGAATAACCTGCATATTGTGAATGCCAATTGTCAGTCCTTGAAAACATGAACTTGAAAGCTGGATGGCATCTCCATGAAGAGAGCGCTTATGTTGCTACCTTGTCAAACCCCAGGTAGGAAGTCAGCTTACGCTAAGCTTTAGGCTACCAGAAAACAGCACTTCCCAAACATGTGCACTTCTATCTTTGCACCGTAACAGCGGTGTGTGGTCCTGGCTGCGAAGGCGGCCTCGGCTCAGCAAGGATGCTATAAGAGAGAAGCAATAGCATCCTCAGCTCTCTAGCAGAGATTGACATGAGCTCTGATGTTCAAAACCAGTAACCAAAAGGAACGAGCAGACTCATAATTTAGCAATACCCACAATTCCTGGAAGTCCAAACTGATGGAAACAAAGGTGTTCAGATCGGTAGTTCACAACTTTTACAGAGTCATGGGCAACGACATTGAGTGATATGCCACAAATAACATAATTCTTTGGTTTTTTCCTTAAGTGCGTCCGTTTTAACTGTTTAATTTCCTGTGGCTAGATCAGTATCAAAGATTCTCTCAGACACCATGTTGTGCAAGATTCAACCGTTTTTCGTTGCTTATTTGTGTTAAAATATTCAGACGTAGGCTAATACTACTTTGGAAAATACAGAAAGATGCATGAGCCAAATAATCAAAGTCAGGATACCATCTGAATGGCTAAAACCAGAAAAAATATTTAAAATTGTGTATGATAATTTTTTTTCCATCTCTTTAATGAAATGTTATCTTTGTATTTACAGACTGTCAAAATATACAGACTGGATGGGTTTACTAAAGATTCCCCCCCCCCCACAACCAAGGGGCATATTTTATGACACAGTATTTCATTAGTGTGAAACACAGAGAATAAATATTGGTCAGAAAAATGTAATGAAGTGGGAACTCTACCATCCTGGTCAAAGGCCATTCTAGAAGCATTTTCTACTGTGGTAAGAGAATTGGGTTAGTCAGACGAGATCAACAGATCATGACTCTCAACCAGCCTCTTGTAAAATCTGACGCAAAAGACAATGCAATTCAACTAGTAACTTAGAAAAGACGTAATAGAGTTATTTTTAAAAATGCATTGACAACCTAAAGTAACGCTGCTAATACTGCAAAATATTTAATTGAATCAGATTATTAAAAATAAAGCATTATCGACTGGAAATGAGCTTGAGTTCAACAGTTTAAAAAAAATGACTGAAATAACAGACCAATGATCCCTTAGGTTTATTTATTGCTGTTATGCTCAGCTCTCCCACAGAAGATGGCTTGGAGTATTTGGCCTCTGTTATATTTTTCTTTCTTCTTGACTTTGTACACCCAAATGCTGAAGTGAAAGCACTTATAAAGCCACAAAGAGTCCACGAGGGACTAAGGAAGAATTTCACTGGCATGCACACTGTACTGGGATGGTTCATCCTGAATCCAAAGGACATGCTGAAGGTGAGGTCAAGGCTGCATCAAATACTGTATTTTTAACCACGGGCAGTCCCAGGGAGAAAGCTGCTGCATTAGTACTGTTTAAATTATCCAAAATCAAAAGGGTTTGAAGAGCACCTTTTCTCCCTCCCTTATTTTCCTTTGGCTGCACATTTAGGCTGCAGTTCCTGGAGTATAAAGAATGTGAACTCCAGATTTTTTGTTTTAATCTTTGGAGGAAAAAACAAGGAGATTTGATACAAAGATATAAATGAAGGTAAAATGACTCCTTCAAAAGTCAGCAGTAGAAGAAAAACCCCATTATATTTACTATGGCAAACATTAGCAAGCATTTTCTGGGTTGTCTTTTTTAAAATAATATGCAAAAGTTTCACCAAGAGTTAAATCTCTCTCTGAAGAAAAGTTGTCCAAGGGCTGTAAGTTTTCAGAATTTAAAAAGAATTTAAATTACTCATAAATCTTGCCTAAGACTCAAGGCAGACTTAAGACTATTAAAAAACACCCCCACCCCCCCCCACACCCCCCCCAAAAAAAAAAAAATCAAAGAAAAAGAGAAATCACATCCAACCCAGAAAAAATAGTATCTATTTTCAGACATCAACAGCTTCTGCAGTGCAATTTAACATCATGATGTTCCTGTTGTCAGAGTTACAAAGCACACAGGATTTATAACATGACAGAATGACTGTTAAAGTCAGACCAAAAGTGCATTTTAACTTCTTCGTTCATTTGCTTTTGAGATTGTTCTTTTTATCTTTCACGTAATATGACAGTATGTGTTTGTATCATTACTGTATACGAAAATACTATATACAGGAAATAAAACCACCTGTTGTCGGAGTGCTTCAAGGCATTTCTCTCTTTCCTCTTCTTCACGTGCTTCTTGAAGGGCCAGTTCCTTTTTCTCCAGCAACCGTTTTTCTAGTAATGCTTGTCTAAACTTTACCCTGCAAAACAGCATACATACAAATGGAAAAAACATTGGTCAAGTGTAATTTTAAATTTCTGTTATGATATTTCAATTTGCAAACTAGTCTGATGTTTTCTATATCCACCTAATAATAATACGGTGGTTCATCAAAACACCTGAAAAACGCAAAACCTGCTTTTTAATTTGAATGTGTTATTTTTGTTGGAGTTTTTTGGTTTGGGGTTTTTGGGGAAGGGGGGTTTGGGGAGTTGTATTTTTTATTTGTTTTGGGAGGGTTTGGTTTGGTTTTTTTAAACGACTTGGCTAACCTTTCAGATTTCATTTCTAGAACGCAGATTTTCTCTAGCATGCTTTATATAGCCCTGTTACTCTTTTTTTTCCCCCATTTTCTTTGCCAAGAAGAAATGTTCTCTGACATCTGTGTATGACAGAAGAACTCTTTCCTATAACCCTTTCCATTAAAAGAAACACATCACTCCCAATCTTGTTACTGGAAGAAGCAAGAAAACTTGAGAACTACATCCTTCTTCAAAAGAAAAAAATTGGAGGTTAGCACAAATAATCCTGAAACTTGCCCTACGGCATTCTTTTTGCTGGTCAACTTTTCGCAGTAGGTTTTTATAGCTCTGATAATACTTCCGTGACCATATTTCCTAATAACGCTCAGTCCACTGCCAAACTCTGTTTCTTATGAAGCTGTAGGGTACTCTTTGGTATGTCACTTTTAGTCCTTATATAGGAGTTGCCATTGCCATGCTTTGCATTCAGAAAATTATCCTTCTTTTGCCCTTCAAATTTTAACTTGCCTTTAGAGAAATGCAGAAGAAAGAGCTGCTTCAACTGCAATAAAACATGTATTTTTATCTTCTTACACTCAAAATTTTAGTAAGCTCAAAGGAGTATATAACTTGAGCTATAAACTGCAAAAATCAGAACTAGACATACAGTTACGTTGGTAGCTAGAAAAGACCACTGCATCAATAATCTAATAACAATTATCAGGACAAACAAATTTGTCCCAAGAGAGTGGTACAAAGCTGTGTGAGGATGCCCCAGAGAGGCTTTCAGTTTCTTACTGTAGCCATTGTAATTTAGGCAGATGAATGCTTACAATAGTCATCTTCAGAGGTAATTTTGTTCCAGGGAGAAAGCCTAATCATCATCTTATATGAAGAAAATTTAATAAAAAGCAGATATTCATATTTTTCTGAAAAATGACAAAAATTATATTATATTAAAAATCTTTCACTCTGCTTGAGCTGACTACTATGATACATGTTCTAGAATACTGCAGTGTTATCAAACATGAAATTCAGTGCCCTGGAAACTTCTGTAAATTACCAAGAAGGAAAACTTGGGGGCACTCATCCAGGTCTAATTTCAAATACTTTGTCTCTACTGCAGAAATTTTCATGTACGTAGGAATGTAAATCATTGTGAAGTGGAACCATTTTATGGCATTTCCATACCCAGTTTCATAGAATCATAGAATCATAGAATCATTAAGGTTGGAAAAGACCTCTAAGATCATCAAGTCCAACCAATAGGTGTAAGTGACTGCAATAGATTGCCAAAGTAACCGACAGGCAGACGAGGGCAGAGCAAGGATTTAGCATCTTGATGCAGCATTTGTTGCTCCTAAGAAGATGATTCATGTTTTCATGATTATGTTATCCTAAGGAGATCATCTCATGCTGGAGAGACCAAGGCCAGTATTAACAAAGATTAAGTTTCATTGTCAGAGGGCAATGGCAGAGCTAGGAAATCTACACTCAGGGAAGGCAGAGAACCTTGTAAATACATATTCAGCTGCACATTGTGTTCCTCATTTGGAACATTCTTCCAATACTTTTTATACTTGGCTTTAAATGTTTACTTGAGCTTTGATTTCACAGTGTCCATATCCAAATAAAGTTGTTGATTCTCTTTCACTCTATGATACTTAGTAATATTTTAGCTACTATTTCTTCAAAGTAAACTTAATTTTACAGAAAAGCCGAAAATTAAAATGTCTTAATACTCAGTTTTGACTTTAAGTACCACAGTACGTAACAATTTTAAGAAATCACCAGCTGAAAAATGAGCTTAGCTGATTAGTTTCAGTAAAGCTACCTTTTTGAAGTACGGTGGATACACACTTATGTAATTTTTGATAAGCGTAATTTCATTAAAACTCTGCTTTCAGACACTGTCTCATAAATATTCAATAGGAAATAACGAACTGCTATGTTTATTATGAAAGCTTTAGCAAAACTTTAAAAAATTGGGTTATAATATAGATGGGGGTTTTGCACTATATCACAACTTATCCTGTTCACTGTTATCAGTTGAATAAATCTCATATAAACAGTAGAAAGCATTATCTTAGTGGCTAAGAAGGTCTGCTTGTGTTTCCACCTGCGCTAGGCCGAATCGATGCACAAGGTCGCCAAGGCACGAAGCAGCTGGGATAGAAAGTGTTTTACACACGAATTTGAACATTTCAGAAGTAGCCACCGGTTCCCACGGCAAAACTGATGGGCCAGATCCTTTGCTAATTTACACTGCAACTGCAGTCAAAGCGCTGTGGCCATGTCGAGGTGCACCGCCTAACGCAGCCCTCGGCTCTAAAGACATTCTTAAATGTAACAGCACAAGCTTGAAGCAAAGCTGCTGTGAGCATCGACTCCACCAACAGCCCTCTCATTTGCCCGGCTTTATGAGTGGCTTTAACACCCAATTATTTGTCCACAGTTTTTCTGGATTCTTTCTGTTCTGCGTCCCTTCAACGTGGAGCACCGACTGGAGAGAGCGGGAGGGTTTCGGGGCGTCGGTGAGAGCTGTACTTCAGGAAGGGGAAAACCCTGAGGTGGGGCAAGAGGGGAGAAAAGAAAGGCTATCTGCACACGTTCCCAGCAAGGAACTGCTGCAAAGAGCACAAGGGAAAGGAGAGATGTGATACATAAGCACCTTCACCCTCGGCATGTGACAAACAGAGCTGCATGGCGAACAGCTGCCATTTGCTGTTCCTGACAGATAAAATTCTTGCAAAGAGCAATCCTTTCCTTCCAACTCTCCCTCCCCTGCCCTTTGAATTCAGGGCCAGGACTGGCAGCAGTACAGGTGCCGGGTTAAAATGCTTGCAAATGTTTCCCACTTGCTGCCTCACTGGAGAACAGGACCGTGCCAATCTATTTCTCATAGGCAGTGAGTGAAAATATTTGCACAATTTCATGCCAATTTAATTCTCACCCTGCAACATTAACGCAAAATCTATTGCTGGGGGGGCACTGTTCAATCCATTCGATACCTCAGGGACCTGATGGAGGACCTGACTGAAATTCACTGCATAGATTAAAAAAGGGAGAAGTGGACTGTTAGCAACAGACAAACATCCGCCCTTTTGGATGCTAATTCTTGAAGCACAAAAGATTTAAATGCAGTTTGTAGTTCTTGATATCACATTAAAAGAGAGCTTATAATTCAGTGTCCTAAAGACATAGGCATGTAGACCTAACTTAAGACATTTAGAATAGCTGAAAGTGTGGTCCCATGTACGTATAAAGGACCAACTGCAGTAGATGTATATCCGTGCTTACATCTCTACTTTCAATGGGCCACATGCGAATGTATTTTGCCAACATTAACTTCTTACCCCCGAAGTAGTCCCACCAGCTACCCCAACTTAATGGGGTTAAGTCCTGCTGAATGCCAGTAAGGAGTACGCACACCATTTATCTAGTACCTGCTGTGTTTCTGGAGCATTTCTCTCTCTGGAGCTGTCATCTACTAAACCTTTAATTTTTATCAAAAAAAGGATCAGAACTCTCTGCTTTCCTTTTCAAATGTGGCCAGCCCAGACCTTTTATGATACACACCAGTAATCAGAGCTCTTGTCCAGACAGTTTCAGTCTCAGGTTCTTAGCCTGAAGGAGTTCAAATCTGCATTTTCTGCATTATCAGCAAGCATCACAACCAGCAAGAATATACAATAGTCTAGGTAAAGGCACCTCCACCCCTGCTTTAATAGGTGGACCACTATCAGCAAAGAATACAAAATGAATGGGAGTAGAAGAAAACAAAAAAGGAGTATGATTTTTGCCTACTTGTTGGGGCATTTGACAGGATCTGGGCAGACCTAGGTTCTTACCCCAGCTCCTGTGATTTTTTTAAACACTGTTTTACAAATTTTGTATTAAATGACTGTCGGATAAAAAATTAATACAGAATAGATATTGTACTTGGAGCAGAAATCACAGCACGATCCTCTTCCCCTCTCCCATGTTTCTGAATGCAGATAGCATTGCTTATTAGGATTTTGTGTTGAACTCACCACTCTCACCATCTTTTACTTGATCAACATCTATGGGAACTTACATAAACTTAAACCCACTGGGGTTTAGGCAAGTGCTGGGTAGCTAGCTGCTCTGAAGACAACAGTTCTAAGACACACATGCAAGATAAAACTGCAGCTACCTAGGAACTTCCAGGCCAAAAAATGAAATGTCCAATCAGTTAAACGTCTCCACTGTCAACCAGTCACTAAGCAGAGGAGTTGTAGAAAGCAAATTAGGACGTAGTGGCTTGAAATTCTACATCCAGTTGCAGGTGCCTTAATCCTTTTCTTTGATCTGGTCATAGCTCTGGCTATTCAGCATCTCACAATTACAAAGCGAGACCTGAATAAATAGAGCACCACAGTGACTGTGATAATAATTTTCTTTCTTATAAATCTGATTACTTAATTTTAAATTAATTTTAAAAGCAATTCAGGATAACAGCAGACCATTTTTTAATATCTTATTGTACCTATTAGAAACTCTATGCACTATCCAGGCCATATCTTGTACTTGGAATAGTCAGTCAGCTCACGATCCAAAAATCTTTTCCTTTCCCCAAAAAGCCTGAAAACGTGTCGTATCAGAACTGTGGTACTGGCCTGTGCCATCTTTCATGATCAGTTCTGCAAAGACTCAAAACCAATTTATGTGCTGCAACAGGTGAAACATGTAAGAATACTATTAGTTTCTACAGGGCTGCAGTTCTGCACTGTGAAATCATTATGCCAGTGTGTCTACCTTAGTTCAGTACAATACATATTTTAAAATGGCCTTATACCATACTTGTAGCACTGCAGTACCTAATAACAGTAACATCTCTCTGCCCTTCTTTGATTAATGTTTCTGAAGGCTTTGAAGATGAAAAGCATTAAGTAATTTCAGAGAATTATTAATCTCCACAAACAGTAAGCATTTTTCTTTAAACTGTTTTATTTTGTACAGTACGCCAATTCTGGGAAACATAATGCTAAGCATTTGCCAACTTTTGATTCATAATAGCCCGAAGGTGTGATTATTTCCTTCCTGCATTCCTCAATGAACTGCGCTGTTTCCTTATATTTTATTCTGCAACGTTTATTAGCATAAGAAAAGAACATTCCCCAGCTGTATGGCATAGTGCAGTACACAGGTTTAAAGAAAAGTAATTTTTTCCTGATCAGTTCTGCTGAAAACTCAGTAATTCAAGTATGTGTGTTTCTTTTGCTGTGAGCTAAAATCATTGCAGCTATGTTTAAAGAAAGGTATAGATATATTTGTAGCATAAGGATACAGACATTTAAATTTAGCTGTCAGCAAGGTATCATAACAAAATAAGATCGAAATAGCGTTTCCCACAGAATGCTTAAGACCAAGTTTAATATTCTAATGCCAATGGTACTTTAACCCTATTTTAATTACATTTCTGGTCCGTGCAATTTGGTGGCTCCCTCTATGTAAAAAAGTAAGCCTGTGATTTGAGAGCAATTATAACCAGACTACATACAGGTTTTTTTATGCTCCTCTGTGACAGAGGAATTCCTCTATGAAATCAAGTATTTCTTCAACAGGTCATTAAAGGCCATATTCTGCAACGAAGACTTGGCAAGGATTCAAACATTAACAGGCTGAAGTCCTAAATTACATCAAACAGGTGAAGAGCATCTACAACTAGATGTGCAGTTTAAGACCCTCTAAAAGAGGGTCTTTGAGGCTGTTAAGTGCTTAATGTGCTCCTCTTGCTTGCCTCTCAAACAAAACAAACCTGATTATAAATAATTTTGCAAAGTGGGAATGTAGAAGGTCTTATTCCCCAGCTACAATTAAAAAAAAAAGTCACAAAGGGAGCTGGTTTTAATGTGTGTACCCTATCATGATTACAGCAGTTTAACGCTTACAAAGGTCTAAAACTTTGATGGATATGAATTAATTCAAACTAACAAATAAATTGCATCCAGGATACAATCATGATGCAACCCTGGTGTATAGACTGGGGTAACTGCCAAACAGGAAGAAAAAAAAAAATTACTGAACTCAATTTATTCTAATTTAGAAAGTTGGGAGATCAAAGCAAATTAGATAAGAAGTTCCTATTGATACTATAGGTATTCACATTTAATTTCCTTTACCTTTCTCTGTCTTTAGCTGCTTGTTCAGCCATTAATTTTCTTAATTCCTCCAGCCGTTGTAGATCTTTCTGTTCCTGTTCTTGCCATTTGAGCTGTTTCTCAGCCCAGTACTTTTTCACCTAGAGTTTGAACAAATGCAATAAATAAAATAACAATCATTCACAAGCCAAGGTAGTGAGAACAAATAAAGTAAGAAAAGCATTAAGTTAAAGAAAATCCAATTTTAATCTTTTTAGAATAAAATGTATGTTTTAGAACAGTATGGGCTAACAAAAGATTTACTAGAAGAACAAGAGGGGCTGGAGCCCCCACAACAGAAATAGTAAAATCAGACTGCAGACTAATTTGAATATAATTTTCAACTGCAAACTAAAGACTACCACTTTCATTTGCTCCTTGCTTTCCTACTCTGCCATCAAAACCTTCAACCATGCTGCTCAAGTGAGTGAATGTTCCTTGAGTGAAAATGTCCTAGGTTAGCTTAAACAGCTGGATCCATGCCAGCCCAGTTCATTTTGGCTGAGGTGGAAAGCCCGCTGAGGAACTGGAAGAAGCGTATGAGTGGTCCTCATGTAAGTATGAAGCTTTTCCAAAGCTGAGTGAGAAAGGCCTCAAGCAAGACAGTGAAACCTGAGTGGGGAACCTTATTATGGCCGTTTTTGGATGCAAAACAAGTAACTGGGATTTAAAATAAATATTGCTGAAGTGAAACGCTGAATTCTTCATCTGAATAAATTCTACAGGATTCTGTTCCTAAAACCAGAGCAGTTCTTCAAAGACAACTGGTGGAATTTGCAGCAAGTTTGTAATTCCCACCTTGCCAAAAGATATGTTACGAATCATAGAATCATTTTGGTTGGAAAAGACCCTTAAGATCATCAGACCCAGCTGTTAACCTAACACTGCCAAGTCCACCACTAAACTGCGTCCCCAAGCACCACATCCAAATGTCTTTTAAATACCTCCAGGGACGGTGACTCAACCACTTCCCTGGGCAGCCTGTTCCAGTGCTTGACAACCCTTTCAGTAAAGAAATTGTTCCTACTATCCAATCTAAACCTCCCCTGGTGCAACTTGAGGCCATTTCCTCTCGTCCTATCATTTCTTACTTGGGAGAAGAGACTGACCCCCACTTCACTACAACCTCCCTTCAGGTAGTTGTAGAGAGCGATAAGGTCTCCCCTCAGCCTCCTCTTCTCCAGGCTAAACAGCCCCAGTTCTCTCAGCCGCTCCTCATAAAACTTGTTTTCTAGACCCTTCACCAGCCTTGTTGCCCTTCTCTGGACACGCTCCAGCACCTCAGTGTCCTTCTTGTACTGAGGGGCCCAAAACTGAACACAGTACTCGAGGTGCGGCCTCACCAGTGCCCAGTACAGGGGCACGATCACTGCCCTACTCCTGCTGGCCACACTATTCCTGATACAAGCCAGGATGCTGTTGGCTGCCTTGGCCACCTGGGCACACTGCCGGCTCATGTTCAGACAGCTGTTGACCAACACCTTAATGCTACCTTAAGAAGAAAACTGCTGCAGTGGTACACTTCCCAAAGTTTTAAATGTTGACTCGAGCTAACCTCACAAGCCACCAACCAGCTCAGAAAGCTGATAGAGCAGGTTTTCTCAGACACAGGAACAAGAATCACCTTCTCATCTTTGAAGTGCTGACTTCAGATTTTTTTTTTTTTTAACACAATTTTCAAGAATTGCACTGAAATTCAGGTGCATGACTCCAACGCTGCATTCCTAAGCTAGTGTTAGGGGAACCTGTTCAGGTACTGGTCACAAACGCTGGAGCCACTACAACACAGGGTTTGTAGGAATCTCAGGAGGTCATCTAACCCACACAGTATAATCAGCATCAATTAAATCATTCCCGTCTAGGTAAGACATCCCTGAAATACAACTGTATTTACTTTGCTTCTGAGATAGCTATTACTATTAATTTTCACCAAGTCCCAACTGCCGCAGTTGGATTACCAGCAGTACTGCTCCTCATAAGCCATCAGTTAGGTATAAAGTGTAATATCTGTAATACGGTACAAGGTCAGCAGCGACTGCAGTACAGACAGCTCTCTAGCCCTTTTATTTTGCAGCTACATTTACAAGAAGCTTTTGCCTGTCGCTTTCACAGAGATGAGCCTCTCTCACACCTGGTAGGGGCACAGAACTTCAAATTCCTCTCCTGTAACAGAAAAAAAGCCATTCTGCTTGCAGAGCAAAATGCAGGGAACATCCTCCAGTAAATCTTGCTCCGCAATCCAACAGCGGCACAGCGACATTTCCTGATGATGCTACATGCAAATGAGAGCCCATGGCTGACATCAAGCAAGGCTTTCAGGAATCAGTGACTGCAGGCCGTATTAAAGCTGATGGCGGCCCGCAGCAACTTTCACAAAGGCCAAGAAGCCATCCTCTGGGGAACAGAAAGCCCAGAGCATCATGAATGGCGCAGCCAAACAAGCACTACACCCCGAATTTGAGCGCCACCGACCGAGAGAGCGCCTCCATCCCTCCTGTGACACATCAGCTCAGTGCACAGCAGCAGTCGGAAGGCAAATCAAATGTGTCTAGTGTCAGGACGTGGTACAAAAAGAATAGGAAAAAACAGAAAATATGTTTATACTCCCGTGTGCAGTTCTGATCCCTCCATCTCTGAAAGGAACGTTTTCATATGGAAAGAGAATGAGAAGCAGTTGTGATCAAAGGTTTGTTGCGTTCATATGAGTTTTCATACAGGCACTGAAGAAACAGGATGGGGCTATTCAGACGGTGAAGTGACAATTTATGGGGGATTTGATAAGAAGCCTACAAATTCACGAGTGCCGCGAAGAGGCTGGATGGAGATCGATTCTGCGATACAAAATGTATGCAAGTGATGACCGTTAATATAGAATAGAAAAAACAAAGAGAAGGTGAAGACACATAAAACCACAAGTAAGATTTTTAAATAAGCACTAATAGACAAATTATATATCAGGACAAAAAGCCCTTTAGTTTACCTAATTTCAGCGACTCATTTTCAGGAAGGGTTTAGACAGCTGTAGATAGGAACCAGTGTATGAACATAAGTCCAAAGACAGAGGAATGTATTCAGGGTGCTACGCTCCTTATTGCGTTAATAATATAAAACAGTTCAACCTACATAAGGTGATTGGATATGATCATAATTCCTCAACTCAGTCTATGAAAGGTGTCAATTATGCTTATTGGCAACATGATGCTCCAGCCGTTTCTTGTATCCTTTTGCCTATGGAAAACCTCAGCACACCTCGGTATAAAACCTCCTGTATTTCCTGATCTTGCAGCCTCTTGCCCTAACTGAAGCTAATCTGACCTATCCTGCCTGTTCCAGTTATTAACACATAAAAATAACACCACCACATAATAGTACAACTCATATTCCATGTCATCTCCAACAGGTATCATATACTCTCTTTTCTGCATTATACTAAGTACTCTGCTATCCCAGCAAGAAGAGTTAGGACGACACGGCAGATCTACAAGGGTTAGCGCTCTTGCAATTTCTCTTTGTTGTACTTCCTGCTCTTTCATTTCCACTTTTTTTTGTCCCATTCCATGTGCAGGTACCAGAAGAGAAAGACAAGCTGGGACACAGAAATAATGACATACCCTGATGCACTTCCGAATCAGAAACCAAAAGAATAGCCAGAGAATGGCATGGTGCTTCTTACCACCTCAGGGCTGACTGAGAAACCCCTTCATTCCTTGGACCTAACAGACTTCTTGGCAATTGCTTTGACAAATAGAAAGAGAAAAGCTACAAAATTCACTAAAAATTATTGCTTCCAGCAAAACAAAGACAGTGTTTACCTTGAAAATCAAGACTGAGTTTTTGAAAAGACTATTTATGACAGAAGCGTATGACAATGCTGCCACTTGTAATTCACTGCCAGAACAGCATTATGTTTCTAAAAGTTAAAATACAGCTGGAAAAATAGAGAATAGAAGCTTGAGAAAAAGATGCGAAAATCTTAAGAATTTTAATAATCTAAGAAAATGTTAATTATAAAATTAATTATGAAAGCAATTGAAATTATACCTCAGGAATTTGTTGATTTTACAATTAAATGCGTGAAGTTCCTGTGAAGGTCTGAGCCCTTATCCTACTTCCCAAAATATAGGTAATTTCTTACAATGAAATTTACTTATGGAATCATCTCACATAGGAAAAGCTTCAGAAAATGGCAATAAAAATAACTTCCGTATCATCCACTGAACTATATTGAATTCAAGCCTCTTCTGGAGATTTCAGTTGAAATGGCAGTCCAAATACCATCCTCTTTGTACGATTGACTTTGTGCAGAAAAACCTTTAACTACCATGATTCAGAATAAAACAGGTCTTCCAAACAGTGCTTATGCTTCAGAATTCCCAACCTCTAAGCCAATCATTTCCTAATATAGGCCATTTTTTACACATGAAGGACATGAAAGCAAGGACAGCTATAACCATATTTCTCAGAATGCTTTTATTTAGTATTGTTTGGAATACTTATATTTATGAAATAAAACTCGCTCTTTTGCAATTATTCCCCTTCTGTATTCCATGTTCCCTGAAGGCTTTCTCATAAGCTCTAACTAGGGGCCAGTGGAGATTTCTGAAATTCCATATTTAAATATATAGGAGAAAATCTGATCTTCAGTCCAACAGAGCAAACGTAGTGTTGGTATTTAAGATTTAACGTCATTTTACCCATTCTCAGGTTTGGGACTACTTGACATACCCTGTCTAGGTTACAAACTAGGTAGAGTGCGGGCATTTCTTTTACACTGATCACGGATATTTTACATATTCTTCTTGCTGCCACAGAACATTCACCAGAAAAGCAGCCACAGTATACGGTTAGCAGCCCTTTTTAAGGGTATAAGATGTAATATACTCAATGAAACATATGACTGCTGACCTCAAACAGCTGCTATTCTATCTGTGCATAGGCAGAGGACTGTTCTATATAGACACGACACATAGGCCAGAGAAAAGTGGAAAGAAAGTTTGCACAACCGAAATATTTACACATAAAATGAACATTGCTGGTGGTTAGGTCAACACAGCCCCACCAAGCCTCTTCCCTTCCTCATGGTTTCAGAGCTACCTGCCACTGCAAACACTGTGTGAGTAAAGGTAAATAAGCAGAACAAGCTGTAACAAAAAGAAAAGCAGGAGCAAAGTTTCTCATAACCTAAGCAGCAAACCATCATTAAATACGGGCTACCCCTCTCTCTGTACCTCTGTTTCCAGTGCTGGTGGAGAAACCACAAAATCTCACAATCACACACTCCAACTGAGACAACTTATGCATTATCCAAACCAGTCAAAATTTCATCACATCTCACCCTGAAAACTGTTATATAGAAGATGAATGCAGACACCAAATGTAGAAGTTCTACCTTAATTTGTTATTTTATAACTTTAAAGCCAGCATGTAAGAACAGTAACAACATATCAACAAAGAACAAATACCAGGAAACAGATGTCAGTGTGGGGGGGTGGGGGGTGGGAAAGAAAATCACATATACAATAAAGTTTTGTAACACAATGCAAATACACATAATCTTGAAAAATTCCCCTGTGTCTTTTTATAGACGTTTATGTCTAAAAAGTTCACCAACAATATCTACAATAAGCCAATTAATGGTAACGGTAAAACTAATACTAATTTAAACTGAGCCAGGATTTCTCTGAATGGTTCGCAAACACATAAATACGGCTTGGCTTTCTCAATTTTTGAACCTGAAATTACAGTCTCAAATATTAAAGATAAATTTAAGGATAAATAAAACAAATTAAAATAAGGATAAGACCATGAGTTATCTGGTCAGACCTCATAACTGAGCAGGAGATTGGACTAGAAACCTCTTCAGGTCCCTTCCAATCTGAACTTTTCTGATTCCTATGAAAAGTGAGAGTATTCTGTGTATTCTGAAGGAAAGAGAAACATCTCTTGAAACTGACTTTTGGACAATTAGTTGCAATTTTGCTAACTATATGATTTAGCATAGTTTAACGGAAAGATTGTGCTCTGCCAAGAACGTATATTTCATCTGTAAGATAAATTGCAGAAAATAAATTAAAATTAGGTGACCAATGTAAGTAGAGACTTCTTCAGCTAGAGAAGAAACTGGATATATGCAATATGCAAATGCAGTCATGGCCAAGAAGAATGACCTCACAAATAAAACAAAATCAATTTGAAATTAGGCAGCTTTTCAAATGTTGGCTCTAGGGACTTGCAGCAATGAGAAATAATGAGGAGATAACAGTCTCTATCTGGAGACAAGAAGGCTTCAGCAGCTTCAGCTTCTTTTCTCCAGGTAGCACTTTCAGTCAAGTGCTGCTTTGCAGAATTGTTGGTATAACCAAATTCAACTTTTATGCAAACTGCCACCGGAAATACAATAAGCCACAAGAGCTTCTGCTCTTGACCTGTCTGACATGGCATGAAGACATATTTCTTTGGACAAAGCAAGGAAAAGATTTGAATGCTATAAAAATAGATAGGGAAATTCCAGGTAGTGTAGGACTTTATTTTCATTCTTCTGCTAAGGCAGTCAGTTTCACGCACCTGCAAGTGGTTTATCTTGCTCTGCTGTAATTTCTTTTCTGCTTTTAGTAAGTGTTGTAAATTGTTTTAGTAACAACTTAATTAAATTGCTTTAAGTATGGATAGTTTTGTGTTTTCTTTCCCCTGCAAGGAATATCACTGCAATAGACACCTCTACCAACATAAGAATCCATCAAATTCTAGGGTGTCTAACTGGCCACATTGTAAGTCCCATCAGTAAACGTTTGCTCCCAGTAAGATATGTTACACAGAAATGTGGCAGATAAAGACAAGAAGGTAAAATCTAAAAAGAAAAACACAATAACATATATAAAGATTTTGTTTTCTTCCTCCTTTTGCACAAGCTTTCTGTAGTGTGACACATACTGATGTCACTAAAACCTCCATATGCATCATGAAAATACTCTATTTGGAACAGTTTAGCCTTGTTTTCTTAACTCTGCTTCTAACCGGCATGTTATAAGAGCACAGCTTTTAGTGACCCTTCTTGCAAACACGTTAGCATGAGTAGTCCCATAAAAGAGACTATTTACTCACCAGCATTTGAAAGACAAAGCAATCAGAATCTATTACATTCTCTGACTTATTTTTTCCAGAAATAATTTTTCAGTCTTAACAAATACACCACAGGTGAGTTGGACTCTAAGCACGCCAGATTTCAGTGTAAAACATAATCAGAAAAAGATGTAAAGTTCTAATAAGACATCCTCCTGGATTTTTGCCATATCATTTAAATAAAAAGGTCAACACAAACACATATGTGACACAGCTTGATTTTCTAAAAGCATTACATTCACTATAGTGGATTTCTGATTTTCTATTAAGTTGAAGTTTAGACTTATGCATCAAAGCCATTTCCCAAGTCACCAACTAAGTACTTCGAATAATCTAACGCAGACTTCTGATATCCTGAAATGGTTAATATTACCATTGTGCTTCAGGCCCACTTTTAAGGTCCTTGTGCTGCAAAGTGCAGTACGCAATCTTGCAGACAATATACTGTAAGGCTCATTTGCTGCATTGCAGCATACTTAACTGCAGCATTGGAAGCTTTCATGGTCTTTGCCACATTGCTAAAAAGCACAAATCTGTAGGAGTTAGAAATCCAGTAGTGCCTCTGCGCTGATTTTTTGTGACACGGAGATAGTCACATACACTTATCTGTGTCTATCTTTTTTTTTTTTTCCTAGAAACGTAATGAAGTACCATAACTGGTGTGCTAGAGCAGGCAGCTTTAAAGCTAAAATGGACAGTAGCAAGACTCAACTAACCATTTGCTCATCTCCATACTGATAGTTAATACTTTACAAGAATACAAAGTAGTGAGATCAGTTAAAGATTTTAAAGGCAATTGTACACATTAACATATGGAAAAATGTATAAAAGTTTCTCATACTTTCTCTTTCTCCTGAGCTCTATGAATCATTTCCTGTTCTTTCTGTAGCCTGTCTTTCTCATCTTTCTTTTCTTTTCTTCTGGCAGCTACAGCAGCTTCTAGTTTAGCAGCCTCTTCCTGCTGTGCTTTCCACTGTAGAACCTGGAAGAAACGGTTGAAAAGACAGTCCTGCAGCAGACTTGTGTAATACTGTGATCCTGCCAAACTGAGACTGCGAAGGAAATCCATGTAATCCATTTACAAACTAAGATTTATAATCTTATCAGCAATACATAATCATTTAGTAAGCAGCACCTTTCTGCATGTCAGTGTGCAATTTGCAACTGACTGGCATAATATGCAATAAAATCACATATGAAAAGATGTTAGGCAAAATTACCAAAACCATCTCAGTAACATCAGATCTTGAATTCCCCTTCAGCCTTTAGACTTTCAATAACATGTAAATTTCTTGACGAACCTATGAACGAACAGAGGCCAATGCTAACAGAGCAGAGTCCGCTCGCATCCTTCAACTCAGGCATTTCTGTAACAGCATTTCGCTTCCAACCAGGACTCTGTGGAAATCAACGGACTCCAGTGACAGAAACTTCATCTTTTGTCAGCTTTCAAACCGTGCAAAGTTAGTCTAGGATCCCCACCATCTGTTCAAGGGTTGTGACCGGTGCCTGCGATGGTCTTGTATACATGACATCCTGCTCTTCTGTGGGAAGAGAGACATCAGCTGCAGCTCAGCCGCCCAGCAGCTTCCCGGACCACTGGTTAAGCACATGCAGAAGCACGGCAGGGACCAGCTCCACGGCACCTCTCGTTACAGGGCCTGCCACACTTCTTAACGAAACATGTCAGGGACGGGATGGATCACTTAGCTCAACGTGCCAAAAATCCATTCTTGACGTATTCCTGACACACTGTATTGGTTAAACAAGACAACACGTCCTCAGTAACTGGTAACAGGTAGTGACTTATTTTCAGCGTGCTCGAGCACACTGTTCTCAGTCAGCATAGGTCCCCGAATTACCTTGGTGTTGTCAAGAGCAGTTGGATGCTCATCTGTTTCACACTGGTTTCAACAGGATTAACGATGTCTCCTTTTTGTTGGCTTGCCAGCTCTTTTTGCAATGGATTTGTCAAGTGCTAACAGAACTCTGTACTCCTCAAAGGAACAAGCATTTCAGCCATTTTTCATCTGGTTTGCTATACTACAGTAAGTACTTTAATACTAAGATATTAAAATGCTTGTATTTTTTCCACCTTTACTGCATTTCACTAGCTGTGTGCACAGACTCTATTAATTCTTCTGTTCTGCGCTAGTGAAAGATTTTTGTTCACAAATCCAGCACTCCCTGTGGTCCGAGATTCTCAGTGAGTTGCATCTCTGAGTGACGCCATGTTTGCCCTGCTTCTTTGCTTAATAACAATTATATTTTGTTCTTTGCAAGAGTCCCAATAGACGAAACACTGCCGTGACTTTTCACATAGTGCAGGCAAAGCAATAACATGAAAATAACATGAAATTTTACAGTGGTTGTAAAATTAAACTCTCTCTCTATTAAAAGATTTAAAGATAGCTTGTTAAAGAGATACTCTGCCTGTAATGAATGCCATATGTACACAGACTAACCAACAGTTACTTCTGCCTCCTGCAACCTGAGTTTATCTTTAAAAGTTAATTGCAGTTTGCTATCATACCCAAGCATGAGCATTAACTGGTGTTTTCATGTTTTTATTAAAACTACAGAGTTTTGGCGTTCTTCAAGCAACTTTCATTTACACTGTTATTCTCTCAGAGTACATACAACTTTTCTCAGCTTCAACTCCATCCCCAAAGTTAAGAATTATGATTTAGCTGAGCATTAAACCCTTTTTAACCTCTTTTCTTCCATTTTTGTTAACTAATTCTCAGCAGAGGCCTGTTCATAACTGTGTTTCACCTTGTGAAATCTCCCTTCTCTCCATTCTAGGGAAAAAAAAAAAGCTAGGAAGCAGCCATCTTCACCAATTAAGTGTTTTACAGGAAAAGAGCAAAGGCCCAAGTCACAAATTATCCTTGTGACTGGGAAAATATAGGTAGCTAAGAGAAAAAAGGCACGAGATCCTGAAAACCCAAACCTCTCTACTTCCCTCCCTCTCCACCTTATTTGGACAATGCTACTAATTATTTTATGGGGCAGGGGACTAGAAACAGGGATAAGTTTGTCTGTGCCAGCAAGTATTAATGGCACTGAATGAATGTCAAAAAATGTAGCGTGGGATGGTTTGCAAAGAGGGAACATAAACGTGTGCACATGAAAAGTGCAGTTGGGCATGGATGCTTGAAAATATGCAAGAGGGATCAATTAGGATACATACATACAAACTGCACTTGTCCATATGTATTTGAGCGTGCAGCAATGTAATGGCAGACAGCATAGAAACATCTATTTTTCTTTTAGCTATTCTTACAAAATTATTTCAAACCCGAATTCAAACTTGTACAGTATGGAAAGAAAAATTTAAAATGTTACTGCAGTGTTCCTTAGCACAGATGTTACTCTTCATATATGATCTTTTCCCGCAGAATTTTGAAAATGTTCCCTTAACAGGATCTCATGTATATAATAATAAAATTGTTAATTATTTCTCTTTTAGCTATTTTTACAAAATTATTTCAAACCCGAATTCAAACTTGTACAGTATGGAAAGAAAAATTTAAAATGTTACTGCAGTGTTCCTTAGCACAGATGTTACTCTTCATATATGATCTTTTCCCGCAGAATTTTGAAAATGTTCCCTTAACAGGATCTCATGTATATAATAATAAAATTGTTAATGAAAGACATATTTGGTAGAGCTTCTTTGGCAGTGGTAAAACTACCCTTTCATTCCTAAAGGAAAAAAGCACCACTCCCCCAAATCCTTTAACCTGCCAGTCATAGGTATGTTAAGTTTCTATAAAAACTGGGGAGCACACTGAGCACTTGTGGGACATACAGAACACCTGTTCTCCCCCCACCCCCCAATTTTCCATTAATTAAAAGTGACATATTAACATAAAGAATCCTTAGACATAAGTACTGTAATATTAATAGCTCTAAGCATCTGCATTACATAATTTAATTTTTTCTAGAAAAGAGGACTAAATATGACTGGTCCCACTTGAATATATACTGCATACGAATCATCTTAATTTCCTCAAAACAGGTTATTAAAAGAAGTACTGGGCAAAAAATTTTTGCTAAGTAGTAGGTTTCCCCTCCAGTAATGTCATGCTTTTGGTCATCCCAAATACATTAATGAATTCAAGCAGTATGTTCCAAATAGTTTCCAAATTTTTATTCAATTACTTGATTAATCAAGACTGCCGTATCACAGCATAAATACCTTGAGCCCTCTTACCCAGGCTGTGGGAGATCCACATTCAATTCTTTATTCTGTAAAAAGGAATATGAAGCCATGTTTATGGTTAAAATTATTCCAGGTTGCAGAAAACAGAATTAGAGCAGCTGAAGTTGGAAGCAACCTCTCAAGACCATCTAGGCCACCCCCCCTGCTCAAGCAGGGTCAGCTACAGCCGGTTACCTAGGACCATGTCGAATTGAGGTTTAAATACCTCCAAAGGGTAGAGGCTCCACAATTTCTCTGGCCAACACGTTCTACTGTTCATCCACCCTCTCAGTAGAAAAGTGATGGATGGAATGGAATTTCAAGCGTTTCAGTTTGTGCCCATTGCTTCTTGTCCTGTCACTGGGCACCTCTGAAAAGAGCCTGGCTCCATCCTCTTTGCACCCTCCCTCCATGTGTTTATCTACATTGGTGAGATCCCCCTGAGCCTCCTCTTCTCCAGGCTGAACAGCTGGGAAGCTCTCTCAGCCTTCCCTCATAGGGGAGGTGCTCCAGACCCCTCATCTTAATGGTTCTTCGCTGGACTCGCTCCAGTAAGAAAAATAATGAAACAGTTTTTGAGGCAGGGACCTGTATCCAGCTGTCCACAAAATTAAAAAGAACATCCTCATTTCTAAACTGGCTTGAAGCAGGGTCTTCTCATTCCCTGACATTGTAGCTGTTCCACTTGAAAATCGCCAAGAAGCAGAAGAGCGTCTCTCTTCCAGTGTCCAGACATTCACTTAGGAATGTCTTCTCTGCTGTCCCGTGTCTCTTCTTTAATGTCAAAGAATTACTCTAGTGTAGAGAGGAACACATTTTCTCTATAGTTCAGTCTTCACGTCATTCTCCCATACCAGTTCCCATAGTCAGTTCTGGGACTCAGGTCTCTCTTTCCTATCATCTGAGATCTTATTTCCCTAAGTTTGTTCATATGTTAAAAACATCAAGTTGACAAGCAGATGCTGTAAGATTTAAGCAAGTTCCAGGAAAAAGCATCAGGCATTTAGCTATGTTTTTAGGCATAACAGAAACGCATTTTCTTGAGGAACATGCAAAGCAAGGATTCTTGTGATATAGTTCAGCGCAGGGGCACTACAAAAAAGGCAGCAAAGAAGCAGGTAAGAGGATCTAACACGCTTTCTTGGGAGGGTTGTCTTAACTCTCCCAAGTTCTGAAGAGAGCCACTGAAGGTGAGGAACAGACAAGTATAAGGAGCAAGATGTATTCAGACCTCTATTTCAGGGTTTTCTACAGCTCTGATGCTGGTAACAAATTCAGCACTAGACGGGGTCTAAACAGCTTGCTTAGCTTGGCAAGAATGAAAATGGATAAATGAGGACTTAAGCAAAAAATTGCTGTGTAGCAGAGGTTTATTAGATGGATCCTACAGAGGAAGCCAGCGGGTCTGGGCCCGTCTCATGCAGAAGGAATGACAAACTGATTGGTTCTAAGCCATACAAGAATAAGAATACCATCAAGTGGGCAAAGAAATCCATAGCAGCTCTGCATCCTAAAGCAAGCAAGTTCCAAGGGAAGTGTCAGCAGAAGAATGTGTATCACCTAACGAAAACAGCCAATTACAATTTCAAACCATCCATCTAAACAGAAATATGGAACAATAATAAAAATAGAATGAGGATTACATGAGATGACCATACTAGCAGCTAAGAGACTTCTAGAGGGAAGGTGTCAATTTTCGTAAGACCTTATTTTCTGGAGCTTAGCTGTAATACCCGAATGAAACCTCCCCCACACTGTGAAACTTGTAACACAAGGTCTTTGTCTAAATAGAAATTTTTATTTAGCAATTTTGACAGCAGTCTGCTCATGTATTTTAGCAGTTTAAGAATCTAAAATGAAATGCTAAATTGTTTCAGTTACCCTTCACTTGCTATACTAATAAACTTAAAAAGGAATGGTTTGAAAATGAATGTGGAAGAACATGCAATCATTTCTCCCTCCCTTTTGAAACAGACTGAAGCGAAAACATATACATGAAGCTTTAAAATCTAACAACAAACAAAAAATGAATGAAATCTTCTAAAAGTCTACTCAGATTACTAGAATAAACTGCAGAAGCATTTGAAGGAACTTCAAACTTCTGTAATAATGTCATTGATATTTTCTGAACTGAAATGAGGTAACAGTCAAGCTATCTAACAAAAAATTGCTTTTTTTTTTTAAGCTTATATTTTCCTACATCCTGTTTCACACTCCTTTCAAACTCTCCAATAATGAGATATATGCCAATGTAAGTGGGCTTGTGACATGATGCAGCTTCCGTTTCCTCCAAGTCTGAGAACCCTCTGGATCCTTTACTGGTCTTCACTAGATATTAATTTACCTATTAACCAGGGATCTTTTTTAGTTGTTTGATTGCAGCCATTAGTTAGCATGGTGAGTCCATTAAATTGGTCTCAATAAAAGATGCAGTTAACAAATACTTCAGGGGAACTACTGACTGGAAATGGATGTTGAGAACAGAATTGGCCCAGCAGAGAGTCTGTCAAGATGACGACTGATTGAAGGAAAGCTAACAACAATAAAGCAGTAAGCAGATACAGATACTAATCTAGTCTAAAATCATCTCAAGCCTCCTTATTCATTCATTTTGATTAGCAGTTGTTTGCATGGCATATGTTACACACCAATTTCATGACAGGCCATAATCACTTTCCTGAGCCGGAAGGCTCAGCTGTGCTTGGACTGTTCTTCCACAGGGATTCAAAAA
>WAAD01042725.1:88421-100732 GCA_013389945.1 Fregata magnificens
AATATTTTATTTATTTGTTTATTAGAAGAACCATAAAACCCTGCTAGCCTCTGCTCAGAGGGAGTACCAGCCATACTAAGAGAGTGTTTACTAGTTTATGGGTTGGATTCTGAACTACCTCTTGTAATTTCTGAAAGAAATCAGTAATCCTCTTCTGTGAGTCCTGATACACCTCAGTATGGTGCCGTTTGGAACACGTTATTTTAGTGACAGTAATGAGACAGTTCTAAGAGTTGAGATTCTCTTTCGTAACAATCTACCTTAGATATTTCTGACCCTACAGGTTTGTGAACAAATACAGGTCTTCCGTCTGCAAGAAGATTAAGGCAGAGTAGGATACATCTTGGTCAGGAAATGTTACACCATGAACTTGAGAGCAGGGAAAACCACAGACTCTGTGGCCTGAAGGCCAGTCTGGTGATCTCCTCTGCCTCCAGCACACAAGGGCAGATGCACCAGTTGCTGCATCAATTTCCGCCTCCTCTACCTCATGTATCTCTCAAGGTTCCCTCCCAACTTGTATATTCCTCTAATGGCCAGCTAACAATGAATCTCTACACTACTCGGAACAAGATGGAGAAATTAAGGTTTGTGGAAGATACTCTGGAGAGCAATCAGCTACAGCTAGAGCTACAAGTAGTTTGTTGTTAGTAGGGACAAACTGACTGCCAATGCCTTGGTTTGTCAGCTGTGCCAAAATTTGTCAGCTGTTCATAGACAAATAGCAAAAAAAAAAAAAAAAAAAAGGCAGCATGATCCAGCCCAGCATAGTTGTAACCATTAAAAGCATGGAGAATTTCAAAATATCCTGCCTGATTGAATTCAAGATGTCACCTCACTTAAACTTTTGTAAAATTCCAGGAGGGAAGATCTCATCTAAAATGAGTCTGAAAAGCGCCAACACATTTTACATTAATACTTAAGCTAATATCAGGTTTCTTCAGTGTCAAGATATTGACAAACTGTAACAAGGCTGAATGCATGACCCAAATTTTAAATGTAGTGCTTCCTTTTCTTGTATGTATCATTCTACTAGAAAACAGTACAATCTTTATTTTGTTTCAGAACTGAAACACAGCAATTGTCTTATATTCAACAACCCTGAGGCAGCTGCTTCCTTTGAAAGAGATTTACCCAGCATTAATCCCTGGCTTTACAAATTCTAAAGAGTATAAACAACTCAGAAGGGAAGCTACCCTCTCCACCCTATAATCTCCACATATCCTTTGCAATAGCAACATATATTTGATGCACTGCTGTCTTGTTGAATCTGCAGGCACGCAGACTGCAACAATACCACCAAGTGGGATGTTAACCTCACTGACTATTAATTATGTCATTGCCGATCATTGTACCAGAAACATCCTGGTAATAGGCCTGAAAAGAGGAACTAAATTTACTTGACTTAGTCCTAATATCCATTCATCCTTCAGTTATTTAAATAATTCAGACATCCTTGGAAATTGTAGCAAAAATATAATAGTACTTAGAGAATCATCAGCTATAACAAACACACCAGTTCCAAGTCCACAATTTGTGGGATAACTCAGGACTTGGGTATTTCCCAAACACAAAAATTTGTATTTTAGCAGCAGCAGCAGAAGTGAATTTAGATTATAAAACATTATAATCCTATATTATGCTTGAAAAAAACCCAAATTCTTCTTCAGTTTCTAAAAGCAATAAACACTGTAATGTGCATTCTAGTAGGACTGGAAAGCACACAAAGAATATAGCAGATGAGAATATTGTCTTATTCTGATTTTTCTTCTCTGGAAATTCTATGCACCTCTTCCAAATTTTCTGTTCCAGACAGTCTGAACAGTTAAATAATGAGATGTGTAACACCAGAAGACTAGTATTAACTTAAGGTTTCTTTACTGTACATTCAAGCATATGATGAGAGAGGAAGAACAACAGAGAAGTATTCCTCAGATGAAGAGACTAAGTTATGATATAACCATATTGTTCTACTGAGCAACTTCTCAAATTACAAAGATGAGAAAAAAAAATGTAGAGCAGGAGAATGTTTGGTACCTTTGGGTATAGAGCAACGACAATAAATGCAAAGGCTTCATTAAGGCTATATTAATCAGTAGAGTACAGTGGATACATACCAAGGTCAAAAATCTGTCACTCAATTTTTGACAGTATTATCTGTGTTAGCTGGATCAAAGTTAGCTTGATGAATTATAGAATACTTAAATCACAAGGCTGTATCTTTGCAAACTCGTAAAATATTTTCATGAAAATTAGCCAATAGAAATGTAAGTGACAAAGAGTGTTGTGTCTTTTATAAACCCCAGATCTTGGAAGTAAGCAATTCTACAAGAACAAAGTCTTGCATTTTTATTGAAAACACATTTCTAACATTGTTGTGGATAAAATCATAGAAACATAAATGAGCAATACATTAAAGATTTGGAGACCAGAAGGCAAACAAAAAAAAAGACCAAGATCTAGCTTTAAATAAAATGCCTAAGATAATTGCTGATGGTTCATTTATGATTTCACACCTTCCTAGTTAACAACACTGGCATACACTGATCCAAACTGGGTAAATTGTCCTATGCAACCTACCTTTACGTCCCACCAGCAGGTTGCTGCCACTGCCACTACCACCAGCATTTCTTCCAGCTACATCTGTTTCTTTTTTCCCATCTAGATATCATAACTTAATTTCTTCAAAGTGCCACTGCATACGTTTTCATGCCTACAACTGAATTTCTTTCCTTTACAAAAATGGTATTTTATCTTTAAGTCTTGGTGTTACTTAATNCAAATTACAAAGATGAGAAAAAAAAATGTAGAGCAGGAGAATGTTTGGTACCTTTGGGTATAGAGCAACGACAATAAATGCAAAGGCTTCATTAAGGCTATATTAATCAGTAGAGTACAGTGGATACATACCAAGGTCAAAAATCTGTCACTCAATTTTTGACAGTATTATCTGTGTTAGCTGGATCAAAGTTAGCTTGATGAATTATAGAATACTTAAATCACAAGGCTGTATCTTTGCAAACTCGTAAAATATTTTCATGAAAATTAGCCAATAGAAATGTAAGTGACAAAGAGTGTTGTGTCTTTTATAAACCCCAGATCTTGGAAGTAAGCAATTCTACAAGAACAAAGTCTTGCATTTTTATTGAAAACACATTTCTAACATNGGCAAACAAAAAAAAAGACCAAGATCTAGCTTTAAATAAAATGCCTAAGATAATTGCTGATGGTTCATTTATGATTTCACACCTTCCTAGTTAACAAAACTGGCATACACTGATCCAAACTGGGTAAATTGTCCTATGCAACCTACCTTTACGTCCCACCAGCAGGTTGCTGCCACTGCCACTACCACCAGCATTTCTTCCAGCTACATCTGTTTCTTTTTTCCCATCTAGATATCATAACTTAATTTCTTCAAAGTGCCACTGCATACGTTTTCATGCCTACAACTGAATTTCTTTCCTTTACAAAAATGGTATTTTATCTTTAAGTCTTGGTGTTACTTAATTATCAGTGCAAAATTAGCTAGCTCAAGACCGAAATTCAAACCTGGCATATGATCAATGAAAATACCATGTTGGATTTTTTCAACCATTTCCATAGATTCTGTTGTCTACATTGATGTTTGTCTATTATTCAGTAGCACACACGCTGTGTGGATCAAGGGATTTAAATTTATGAATTTTCACCAAAATTGTGTTGATCATAAACTTTAACACAATTTTAATTAAAACCACTAGAAAGACTTTGTACATATTTAATGATTTAGTATTGTCACAGATTTTCTCATAGAGGTTATTAAAACGTCTTCCATAAGAGCAACTGTAACAAAATATCAGAGACAGCAGCAAAGGCACCGCTGTAAATTTGCCACTTGCTGCTTAATAAATGTGGGAAAGATTAGAACAATTTTTAATAAGTATCATGTTATAACAGCTAGAACATTACAGTAATAATATACAGGTTTCAGGTAACAGAAGAAGAATCTACAGAATATCTGTAAAATTTATACATAGGATAAGTAGGTTATAACATCACTTTCTATGGGATCCAACATCTTAAACCTGTTTCAGCACCCCCGAACTAATTCAGCAGCAGTGGCAGAAGATTTAGGTGCTGCACTGTAGGTGTATATAGAAAAAGAGGGGGATTTAGAAGCAGTGTGTGATTGTTTTACCAAAGAAACCTAGGGACTTTCCTGCCCTCCCCAGTTTCTTCTGCCCAGGCTTCAAACAATTCCACTGACCTTCCTATTCTCAGTCGTCTTAAAACCTGATGCCATTCCACGCCAGAGGAATATCACTAGATAGCAAAAAGAAGTCAATGCTGGTCCAATATCTGCAACTCAATATCTCCTGGACTCAAGTTACCCTCAGCAGAAAAGCTAAGCTTTATACTATTAATATATAGGTATGTTATATTTCTAGATCATTATGAATATTTATGTTCTTTCTATAAACTTCTTCCATTTACAGAAAAATCTCTCCTCCTTTCAGTTATTCTGAATCAGAGCTACATACATTTCTTACATTTCTTTGTGATGAGAGTTACTGCAGTGATCCAAAATTTGTGAAAAGATTGGACCTATTTATCTGCTTTATAGATAAATACATTCTAGATCTCTCTGAGAGAGACCGTACTTTTCTGGCATAAACTTGATAAGTGTAATTACCATACAGAAAGAATCATTTCTATTCTTACAAAAGCATGTGAAGAGGGCATTTGATGCACACCAGATTGTTGGTTCTTTAATCCACAAAACATTTCACTTATTATTTCAGATGACAGCTTTTGAAAGGACTGTCTCAATTCTCTCAGCTGTGCAAACAGTTACCAACTATTTAACCCCAGAGAGCTGGGCAGTGCGTCAACTATTCTCTGCTCTGCATAAAGTAGAACCATCTCTAATGGTAAAGGCAACTGCAGGATCTATACATTACAAAATACATTACAGTTATTTATTTTATACCCCACAAAAGAAATCCAGAAACAGACGTCATTACCTATACAAAACTTCCAACCGCTGATCAATCTCTTGAAGCTTAGACCAGTACCCACTTGCAAGCTTTCGGTATTCATTGATAACTAAGGTCTTCAAATCAGGGTACGGGCATTCCAAAGACAGTAGTGCTGAAGGAACTTCAAGGAAAAGTCCATCTTTCTCTTCAAAAGAATGCGCTAATGCCTGCGATGAAAAAAATGCTGCTCAGCAGACTACTCTGCATTATATTTTCTCTTGCAAAAAATTGCTGATTAAACTTATAAGGAAAAGCTTACTTTTGTTTTACAGTCTTCAAGCTCTCTTTCCAAAGCCAAACTTTCAAGGATAAGGAATTCCAAAATTGCCTTCTGTTGCTTCTTCACAGATTTGGTCTATTTCATGAAATATGTTACTGTTACTTCTTTATCTTGTTATAATATGAAAGCTCTTATTTAGAAACAAAGAGCCTGATTTCCAGTTCTACACTGCTATGCTTTGACAGACGTTAGTGAAGCAGATTTACACTAAGGCAAGTACAGAGGTTACTGGATGCTCTGAATGTGAGTTATATTCTCAAATTATTACATGAAAACAAATGAAAATGCTAAAAATATGGTGATAAATTGTAAAAATAAAGTTAAAATACCAACCTGCTGTAACATCTCAGCTGGATTGAACTTAGATTTCAGACAAGATTCTTCTGNNTTGATAATTTATGCTCTATATGCAAATGAAACATAAAGCTTTCTCAAACACAGAAAATATTACACAGCACTCTGCTTTCTAAATCTAAACCTGTCAAGACAGGGATTTAACAACTCAAATAATCAAGATAATTTTGACTATAATAAATAATCAAGAAATGAATAAAAAATTCTTACCCAAGTCCCTCATATCCAAAAAAAAGTTGTGTTTATGGCTTTCTTCATCAAGAAAAGTCTTTATTTCTGCTTCTGCCTTTTGCCTGGAAGGTACAAATATGAGTTTTACAGAAGCTTTAATTTCTTATTCATTGAGTTTTCAAGAATGATAAGCCTCAAATACTCTAATAATTAAGTAAAAAGGGGGATTCTTTGCAGGTATGAAGTGGAAGGTATGAAGTGCAGGACTTGGATATGAAAATGGTATGGAAGCCACACTCCTCTGAGCAAAAAAAATGCTCTCATTGATCTACTGTATATACAATATGCAAGCTAATAGACAAGAACAATATTAATGTCCCCTGTTATAAGCGTGAACTCAATATGCACATCTAGAGACAGACTCTGAAGGAATTAAAAAGTATCTGAAAGCTTCCGATACTCCCACAAATACATGCTCTTCCGATGTTGATAGGTCAACTAAACAGCTGAGATCATCATGGAGAGAGGTACATGCAGAACATCCACTCTATTCTCCCCTCCCTTTATGTGTTCTCTTCATGTCTACAGAACCCTTTCAATGTAGATCACAAACTCTCATGCCCTGCACAAAAAATTATCTTCAGCTCAGGTATTTTCATCTTTTCCTCTTAACGTCCCTTGAATCAAGTATGCCACACCAGACTCTGTCTACTGAAGCATTTCTTTAATAATGGCTAATTAAGATTCCCCAGCTCTTACCTGTCCTCACTCAGTCTTTTATGTTCTTGCCACCATACTTGCTGATGCTGTTTCAGCATCATTTGCTCTTTGTTAATTTTTGAAAATTGTTCTGTTTTTTTAATCTGCAGAAAAAATTAAAGCTTGTAAGTATTTTGAATCTGTTCAATAGCTTTATCAAATGCCTTCATATGGAAACTTTTAACTACAAAATGGTGAACCTAAAAGCTTTTTTCAAAACTGTGTTTTTCTAAAGAACAATAGGTTCAAGTGTAACCAATTTCCATGAAAAAAAACCATTCCATTTCAAATCACAATTAAATGAGAGGAAAAAGTGAAAAAATGCAGTCCATTTTTTTCTTTCCCTTTTTCTCCTTTTCTTTCCCATCCCTACTTTCCAGGAGGTGAAGGGTGAAGATGAGCAGAAGAAAGAAAAATACATTTTCTTACAGGTGGGAAGATGAAAGAGTGAAAGTGCATCTTTCAAGAAGAAGAATTTCAAAAATGGATTACTTAAAAAAAAAAGTGCTTTTTCAAAATCTGAAACTGAGGGCTTCACAAAAACATTACTTCCAACTTCAGATAAAATAGAAATACATGCTTTTGAGATAGATGGAGCTACTGCTTAAACTAGAGGAAAAGCCATCAGGGAAAGGCTGATGAAGTGGTAACCAGATGACTCTGGCCAACCAACAATGAAGGAAAAGGGATCAGAAGTCGTCTGTGGCTGCCAGAAGCCCCTGAGACAAGCCAGTTTTCTCTCATCCTCCCACCATCATGACTGTCTTCTGGTGGATACTCAGGACAAAGCAGCATTTCAGTTCAGAACTGGCTCCCTTGCGGCTCCTTCTCTTTTTGCTGCCTTGCCACCGCCTTCTTCCATTACACCTGACTTCATCCCTGCCCCAGCCAACTTCTTCTAGTTACAAAACCACTTCTGATTCCAGAGGGTTCCACAATTCACACACATCCCCCACTTTTTTTCCTCCCCAGACCTTCCTTAATGCAGTTACATTATTCTACTGCAGAATGGTAGCAAGACACAAAAAAAAAAAATTTGGAAATTCTTGTCCTAGTTCATAACAGGGAGAAATGAATAAAGATCTCGCTCCACATCTGGTTCAGGAAAGAAATTACATTCTGAGTCAAAAATGCTGGTTTTCCACTTGGCCCAAGTGGAAGTAATCTGCTCTGTTTAAAATGCTTAGTCAACTTCCCTGCCTGGTGAAAGCTGGACAAAACAACGCATTTCCCCCTCTGCGTTCACATGCATAAGAACACGGAGAGCAAAACCCCCTGTAGGCGGGTTCTCTGTTCCCTCCACCACTGGGCAGGTGATACCAGCAGGCTTCTCAAAAAGCAAAGTTGTAGAACTTTTCTTTGCAGCACTCATGCACAGGTAAGCAAGAATCCCATCACTTCTCGAATCACAGCCTCTCATTCACCCACTACTAAAGCTAAAATCTTACTTTAAAACAAAACACCTAAAATTTTTAAACTAGAAACATTTATATCTCTCAAATGAATCTGAGTTTAATATATCTGGTTTCTAGATAGTCACATAAGGAAGAACCACAACTAGAATGTGGTTATTCCATTGTGCTTTTGCAGCAAACCTGCTTTAGTGGTATTATTTGGGTAGGAAGTTGCAATAGGTGCTATGGAGATATTATCTGACTGTGAATGAGAAACAAGGTGTTTACAGGAAGCTGCGTATGTGACTGTACTATAAGAGAGTTTGAAAACACCTGTTTTATGCTTTCAATCAGTATGGTACAATGCTTTTGAATAAAAGATAATGTCTCCTTATTTTTATTGCTTACAAATTTTCATGTTCAAAAAGTTACTTATAGCTTCCTCTTGATTACCATTAGGTGCTTAAAACCAGACTTCAGCAAACAGAATACTGTATTTAAAGTAATTTGAAAATACATACATCTTCATTTCTAAAACTAAAGTGAAACAAAAGTTGAAGTAGATCTGTATATAAAGTTTAATATGCTCTTGAAATTATTTTATAGCAACAGCAACTACATTTATGTATAACTGCTACAATATTAGCTTTTTTCTGTATATGTTGTATTTTTCTTTCTTAAATGGTCAACAACTGATTTATCATTTGCTGCTTTGGTTCTACCTCAATGGAGGAGTAAGCCAGCACTTCAAAATTTGGATAGCCTGAATCAGCAACAAAAAACTAGCAGCAGCAGCAGGTGGGAACACATTCTATTCTCTGTGGAGCTTTCAGCATATATATTTTACTACCTACTCAGTTGGAAAACACTTGAAAAGGTGAAATACCAAAAGACAGATGATGAAAAGTTAAAAGCTTGAATGAATTCAGCAGAATTTTGTACTGCCAACCCATGAAGAAATATCTGCCAGAGCTTTTGATACATTATACTTGCATGCATTAAAGGAAGCAATACTATAAAGAAAGTATGTATTTTTCCTCTCATTCACTGTCACCCTTTTCTGTTTAAATACATAGAGGGGAGCTGCACAAGCAACCCCCTTTTTTGTTGCAAGGCCTTCAGGATAGCAGTGTGAACTAGTAAATTATGCTTGTTGAACTGTATATATTCCATTTACTAAGATTTAAGAAAGAGCATCAGAACAAAACTAAGTATATGGTTATGTTGTTAAACAATATATTTCATTTAATAACTTCTGTTCAAAGAACTTCTAAATATGTTTTAGACATGAATATAATTTTTTTAGAACTTTATCATAATCCTGTATTTCTTCAGCAAAGTTCCCTTTGAACTCTGCAATCCCATCTGAATGAAGACTCTGAATTTTATTTTATACATGCCAAAGACATCAGATGATCAGGTCCCTTATTCATCTACACAAGAAAACTTTAGTCACTGCATTTTGCATAGTTTCTATACTCTTCAGCATAGTCTTTCATTCCAAAGGCCATCCAGAAAATTGCACCTGTTCAGAGGAATGGCCAAAGACTGGAGAGACAATAAATGGCCACGTTAGCACAGGTTAAGCATACAAAACTGTGTTGTCCTTACGCTGGATTTGCAGTTTTCTGAAAAAGCATTCAAATAACATTACTGCTGGAGGGGTCTGTTTCAAATTGATAATTTTTTCCTCTTCTATTTTGTTTCTCAGCCTAAAGGATCTATTTCAGCTGAATGTGTATCAGTGTCAATTTCTTCAGAAATCGCTTCTTTCTGTGAATTTGATTTTTTTTTTTTTTTTTAATTACATAACACTCATCAGTGCAACAGTTATACACTGAAAGCAGTTCCACTCTCACAAGGAGTTATCGCCCTGCAGTGTTTCTGGATCAACATTTTACACTATTTCCACATAACTTGAAAAGGAAAACATACAGAGCTCCAGAGAGGCTGGAGACTTCTTGGACATCCGCATTTCTGGCAGTCTGACATATACTCTCCTTCAAAGAAAGCACAATTTTTTAAAGGGAAGCTCTTAAAGATACAAATCCAAAGAATGTTTCTGGACATCCACAGCTCAAACCAAAACCTCTTTATTCCTAACCACCTTCACACTCCAACCCTGCCCCAACTAGTTGCAATATACAAATACTTATGCACAATCCAGTGTAAAAGAACATCCATGTCGCAGCTGTCCCATTAAAAACAAGAAGTGCAACATTTAACAGCCACAGCATGATGATAAGCTGTATGGAAAAAGACCTAAACTCATGAAGAGGTTTCAAAGAATTTCGTTTCTCAAGACAAATGTGTTGAGATTAAAATATGTTATTTTCTGCCCACTGCAAAATCAGGAACAAACTATTTAGCATACAGCTGGATGAGAGCTAGGATGAGCCGCAGTCTTCTCATACATTTGAGTTTGCTGTTTAAGGAGCTTGTTCACAAAAATATTCCATGTTTTCCCTGTTGGTTTGTAGGTAATGTCGGAAGCAATCAGAACCACCCCCTCAGAATGGCACAAAATTAAAAACAAACAAACAAAAAAACCCCCCAAAACCCCCAAAAAACCAAAACCTCAGCTCTCCAGTGCTGTATGTAACCAAGACAGACAAGCCAGGCAATACATATTCATAGAGGACACACTGGGAAGCAAGATACAAAGATGCTCAAGCACATCATCTTTTAAAAGCTACCTCAATTTAACCGGACTGGTTCTACCCAATGAGGTCTGGCTGCTATCAAAGCCACTCTACGATTTCCCCATGTGCTGGTTTTGGGATAGAGTTAACTTTCTCCACAGTAGTTAGCATGGGGCTGTTTTGGATTTGTGCTGGAAACAGTGTTGATAACAGAGGGATGTTTTCGTTACTGCTGAGCAGGGCTTGCACAGCGTCAAGGCCTTTGCTGCTCCTCACCCCACCCCACCAGCGAGCAGGCTGGGGGGCACAAGGAGCTGGGAGGGGACACGGCCGGGACAGCTGACCTCAACTGACCCAAGGGATATCCCACACCATATGGCGTCAGGCTCAGCATATAAAGCTGGGGGAAGAAGGAGGAAGGGGAGGACGTTCAGAGTGATGGCGTTTGTCCTCAAGTCACCGTTACACATGATGGAGCCCTGCCTTCCTGGGGATGGCTGAACACCTGCCTGCCGGTGGGGAGGAGTGAATGAATTCCTTGTTTTGCTTTGCTTGCGCACGCAGCTTTTCCTTTACTTGTCAAACTGTCTTTATCTCAACCCACGAGTTTTGTCACTTTTACTCTTCTGATTCTCTCCCCCATCCCACTGTGGGGTGGAGGGGTGAGTGAGCGGCTGTGTGGGGCTTAGCTGTCGGCTGGGGTTAAACCACAACACCCCAATACTGTAGGTCTCAGAACTCACACTACCTAGTCTGATTGCTAATTGCATGGTGTCACACAGCAGCTGGTCAATCTCTCTGGAACCTGCAATGCAACCAGGTATCAGAGGCAGCCCAGGTCCACAAGTGCTGAAATCATCCCAGTTCCAGAAGCATGCCACAAAGGCACCTGAACGGCTCCACGCTGAGGTCCAGCAGGACCTAAGAGTTTAGTCATCATGTCATGTGAAAGCTAAACTGTTTCTCAAACAGATGTACCTCTGGAGGCCCAAGAGCTGTGTTTGTGCAGCACTGAACCTAAGCTAACGAACCAGGCTAAATCCAAATCTGCTGGCTACAACAATGGCAAACGTAAACTGCGTTCCAGATATACAAGGCACCTGAGAGTTGACATGACATAAAGTAGGTCTCATACAACAGTTCTGCTTTGGAATGTGACCCAAAGAAGACACAACTTGATCAGCAGGCTAGCACCCTGTGTGTTTAAAGTAAAGTCTTCCTTGATATTGTGGAAAAACTACATTTTCATTCCTGCAAGTGTAAAACCAATAAAGCTTTGTAAGAATAGAATGTCATGTTTACAAAGTCTCTTTTCAAAGTGGTGATATACATTATTGATTTTAGTATTATGTTAAAATAAAGATGGGGAAATTGTTGAAGGACAGGAATAAGAAAGAGTACAATGATGCTCCAAAGTCCTGCTTAGGTTTTTGGCAGAAGAAAAGAACAAAAGCCAATCTGCATCCTTGCATTTGCTTGCCTAAAGGTAGTTTAAAGCCAAGCAAACTGGAACAGATTCGTACAGGAAAGGTTTATCTGCAGTTAGTTCTAGTATCAAGTTGTCAAATTTCATTTACCTGTTACATAGACTTGTATTAACATCAGCAAGTATAATCAATACCGTTACTAAAAATACTTGAAAATTTTAAAATCCTTTAGGTTTTCTTAGGAGGGTTTTTTCCTTTATTAT